>JAULBU010035119.1:0-15671 GCA_032358235.1 Odonthalia washingtoniensis
TATTTTCGACCATCATTATTATTATTAATTTCATCCCTCTTTTCAACTACTTGGAATCTATTAAAAACTATCTGTATCGTGACCAATTCATATCGTTAGTAAAAGGATTAATTGGGTAATTCTGGCGAACGCCATGAAACACACTTATTGGTTCTGTGAAATGTTCCAACCCAAATCTTGGAGAGGTCCATTCTCTCCGTTTTCAAACGAAGAACTGTTGTGGCATATGTCATCATCTTTGCTACATCTCAAGAGAATACATGTATGTACATCATCTATAGAATCTACTCCTTTAGCTATGTACATGAACTTAACGGTATACTCTGCATCTGATTCATCACATTCCCATTTCATCGGTAACAAGGGCCTGACCTGACCAACCCAATACAAAAATGCTCCGTCATCTGTAGATCCTTCCAGCAGTACGAAAGAGTACTTTCCATATTTTGAATTACCGTAAGACTTAAACGCGAACACTCTTTGCAAAAATGTACCATCTCTTTGTAATCTTACCAGATTACCAGCGTCATCTATGTCGTCGACATTGCAATAATGACCCCCATAAATTGTACCACTCTTAACCAGTTTAAGTTTTGTTGAAAATTCAAAATACTTTCAGCACCTCCCGCTACCTCCTTCCTTCAGTAAATTTAGTAATTGTTCACCTCCCTGGTCACATGTCGGTGTGAATGAGCCTATTACATCAGAATGTTGAATGTTATGGGCCTCGGTCAGACATGATTTTTGGATGAAGTTGCCGACATGAACCAATTTAGATTTGGCTAAATCTAGAAGCTCTCTCAATTTCCTTAAATTCGCCACAACACCTCGTTCCACTAAACCAATGATACGCGTATAACTATTATATAGGTTGTCAACATTCTCTGCTTCTTGACATCTGCTTGCAGCCGATAAATCTATTCTATCTCCAACTATTGTAACAGTCTCCTCTACTTCAGTACTTTTCCTTTTCGATGTTCCCTGATACTGTTGCTTAAAAAGTAGATGGAGATTCTCGTAATGATCTGCACCCAACATCTGAAGATTTTTGAATTTTTGAATGTCCTCGTGAATGTGATTTTCGAAATGAAACTTCAAAGTGCATAAACCACTTGGATGATGCCTTTCAAATGTATCTCTCATTGATTTTATATATCTTTTCATGGAGTATTTGAATGGGGAAAACTCTGAATAAGACCACCTGCATGCACCTTATCTTCGTGAGCACCATGTCAAAATATCAATATATTGTGTACATATTGATGTAATTGGTACATATTATTCACCGAAGCATCTGTCTATATACGCCTCTATAAATGGGAACACTGTATCGATACATCTAAGTTTATTTGCCTCCATCATCCCATTTAATCCGTCTGTCTTATACAGACCATTCAGTTGAATTCCACTTTACTTGTCAGAGAAATCTACACGAAAATCGGATATTTGTGAATCTTGAAGCAATTACGATATTCATGGATTAGGGCTTTGAAAGGGTTCTTCGTCTGCGGTAAGTACAAAGACACAATGTTGGCTTCTTAATTTCCAATGCCGCTGTGACACCAAATAAACGTTTTTCAGAACCACATGGTAGCCCAATGACACCTGACCTCTCCCGTCTATTTCCAAGCATTTTTTCAAGACAATGTTTTTGTAAGGCCTGATTTTTGCATTGGGCCTCAGATCTGAGTGGATGCTTTTGTTGACAGTATCATTTCTAAAATCGTACTCCTCCATTAGAGGATAATCTATTTCATTGCCGCGCCTCTTCACATGTTAAACTTCTTCTCCGAGAATTTCAAACTGAAACATCTTTCTAGCAGGATCAAATAAATTCAGCGGGTCGTCATCCTCATCGTCTTCATCACCGTCACCGTCACCCAGGGTAAGTTCAAGTACTTTTGGCGTCGCTTTATCGTCTGCCTCGCGGCCGCCAATGACCAAATTTTCCTCCTTTTACTCCTTTTCCTCCTTCTTACGGCCATCTTCATGAATTACAGCCGATTCAATCGTTCTGTCCGCAAGCAAAAACTTAAGAATTGATTCATCATAAGTTTTAACTAGATATATGTCATACTCGATAGTACCCTGCCAGTTTCCACCTACTGTTCCATGTTGCTGTTGTTGTCCCGTGGATTCCTCAGTAGTTGCACCAAACATACCGCCACCTTGCTGCTCATCAGCGAAAGAAGAAGCTGACGATGCGTTTCCGAAGAGATGAGCGGATATGGCAGCAGTGCCGTGGGGCGCAGAAGCTCCAAACGCAGATGACAATGCAGCACATGTTGACAAAGGCTGATTTTCGTAAAATTAGACAGACTCAATGGTGATCCATCGATGAAATACAAGCGGATAATAGAACAAACATTTTCGATCGTCAAAAAAACATTCGCAAAACTTGCATTAAATTAGAGCATGACGTGACCGTTTATATTACGAAATGCGAAAAATTAAAAAACGGTTGATGCAGGTGAAGAAGAGCAGAATCTACTCTTTAAAAAAGAATACTCGAATGACAGCAGTGTTGAAAAAGTATAATATTATCATACTCTTTCAACACTGCTGTTATTCGATGTTTAAATTTGCACACGTGTACGGATATGTTAGTCGTGTCTCTGTTTTGTGGTCAAATTGTTTACAGGTGCACACGTATAAACACTTTGACCCCAAAAACAGAGGCACAAAAACATCTCCGTAGAGGGGATCGGACCGAACTGGACCGCACTATAGGGCTACACAACCAATTTTTGGATCAGTTTTTAGTATCACAGTACTTTTTTCAGGTTGCTTTTTTCTGACAGGACCATAATCTATCATCTAACTCTATGGCTTTGAGGACATGTTTAAGTGGGAGATCAACCACATCCATATCGAAAACCAAAAGGAGGAAATCAAATCACCGCAGAATCAGACAACTTTTTTCATTTATTGGCTGCAGCGGAGGTGACCGGCCGCGGTGGTAACAGGCCAAATCATTTCATTAATTTTTTCAAAATTTATAATTACACATGAAGTACATGTGTAAGAAAGCTTAATAATGTTTTTATAAATTAAACTTCTTTCTTTTGAATTATTAAAGAATTCAAAATTTATATTGTAAATTTAAATATTAGAAAATTACACTAAATCCTCTGCAAGGACATTTGAGAACGTGTAAATGTGAAACATATCAATCAAGAAAAAATCGTTACGTCCCAAAAATGAAATCACTCCCTGCCCTACACATTAAAATATATATGTGCTTGAAATTGGGAATTATCCGACGAGCAATGCAAGGTCTCCATAGTAGACCCAGCTTCTGATCCGTACTTAAACGCAGTGCGGGTAGCACCAACGGCAAGATGTGGTACGAGATTTCGTGGACGCAAGCCGACGGCACGTAGCGTTGAATCATGTGGCTCGAAGATGCAATCTAGGTTGGCTAAATACGCCCCAGTACACGTGCCAATGTAAGTTGCACCAGCACGTATGAAGACGCGAATTTTGTCCACTGCGTTGGCTCGAAATGTACGAACGTAAGGTAGGTCAGATCCGCCAGGCATGAGGAGAACTGTTTTCGAGGGTCGGTGATACGTGAGGTCGTGGATGACAGTGGAGGAGTTCGTCAAGCTAATTTGGATGAAACGGGGGTCCAGTATATTGGCGTGCAGGTTGTAATTCAGCCTGTTACACTGGCCTGAAAAGACCCTTCATCTGCATAAATGGAAATCTTCTTCCGAAGATGTGAGCCGGCAATCGTTGAATTGACCATATCAGTTCTTGCTCTCTAATTTTTAGTGTGCCATCTCACGCCGATGAGTTTTCTCTGATTAATTGCTCTCTTTTTCCTTGTTTTGTTTTTCCTATCGTTGTAAATAACCTATACCTCAGATGGCGGCTGCAGGTTATGGAAATACAGAAAGGTACATCATAGGCGAAGCACACAATAAGAGTAAGAGCAGAACCATTTTTCTCTTTCTCTTATGTAATTAAAAAAATAATGTTTCGTTGAAAATTAATTTTAAAGTAAAGGTTGGACTATTCATCTCGCTCTCGCAGAGCGGGGAAGAGACCGAAATGGACGAAAAAAGAAAGAAGTGAACGAGCAACGCTATGGATGTTTCTCAAAAGATAAGTTTTCATGAAACCCTTTCGCCGATTCATTTTTGAATCTGTATGTATGAACTATTTTCCCTCTCTATCAACTCCGATACGGTACAAACGCAATTCTTCCTCAAAAAGAAAGTTATTCGGTTTCTTTTCCATCTTTTCATCAGATTGTTGTCCAATCTCTCTTCCACGAAACCACTGTGGCTTAATTTGTTACTTTTTCGTGGCACGTTCGGTGGGAGCGTAAGTACTTGACGCACACCCACATCGTTTCGGGAATATCATATGTTAATAATAAGATGACAACATAAATTGTATATGTACTTAATTTCATGAACACCGGTAGGAACGGTGTTTTGATTTATACATAACTATTGGTAGCTGCGAGAATTAACAACAATGGGATGGTAAACAATGCCTGAGCATGGATGTCACTCTGCTTTTTGAACGCAAAGTATGATCGAAGTTGAGCAGATGGATTGTGAGAGTGAAGAAAATATGGTAGATAAGCTTATTTAAAAATATAATGGATGAATCCGTTTCCAACCGGAGGATGGTCAAATCAGATGAGGTATTGCAATTGAAGGGTCTTGTTTGGTAGGAAGTAGCCCATAAAAAATTCCCTTTTTTCTTATCAATGTAATTTGAGGTAAGTTTTATACCACACAACCGGCAAATGTTTTCAATTTTGGACCATTCTGTCCAAAAATGTTCTTGCTTTCTCGATGGCATCTTGTGGGATCTGCTCCAAACTTGGTTTGATTTTACATTAGAGTATACCCAACATGCACATCAAGTTTGGAAAAGAACTAACCAGTTACTGCCGATATATGCGTTGTTCTAGGCCTATTTTTGGACTCTGTCCAAATATTAGGTTTTATTTCGACAAGGGATCTTTTTTAATATCAAAAAAAATCTATAATCAGAAATACACCATTTCAATAAAACTACTTGATGGAAATTATTCTGCAGGTTAGCTGCCATTTGAAATTGGAAGAGACGATATGTATTCAATAATTAAATTTTCATTAATGAGAGCCTAAATGAACTACTTTTTAAGTTATTGAAATGTTTAGCATTTTTAGAGTATAACTTACTAAGATCAGCTGCGAATATTTGTGCAAAGCAAAGAAAGTGTCAAATTTTTCAAGTCCTTCAATTAAATGAAAGTTCAACTAATAGTCATGTGTGTAGAGTGTTGTAAACTGACCATAACAAAACACATGTATGGTAGGGTTATCCTAGTCGTTATCTAGAAAACCTGGTAGGTATTGAAACAATATGGGTCGCTAACAACGTATTGCTAGGTATATATTTTGACACTAGCATGTATAGGAAAATTGTAGTCGCCCCTAGTAACTCCTGGCATGTAAACATAGAACCTAAACATGATTCATGGGTTACTAGTAACAATCTATCAATATATTTAGGCGGGTCCTAATCCCTGAGGGACCTAGCCAAATTGAATCAGTACCTAGTAATGCACTTCTACTGACGTTGATGGTGGTGTTGAGTCCGTTCTTTCACTCGTTCGGAAGGTTGCGGTGGCTGGCCATGATGTCTAAGAGACTGTCTTGATCCCTCGCTGTTCTTGTCTTCTTATGGGTCTTTGAGGCGTTTCATTTCAACTTACCTGGCGTAGTTATCTCTAATTGATTTTAAGTTTAAACTGTCGATTCTGGCCGTAAGTCGGGGTTACGCTTCAGGTGGTATTTTTTCGAGAACTGCTGGTAGAAATAGTGCAGAAAAATCCGCGGTCGTGTCGCCAATTAGATGGCCTGTGCTCTAATGTGTTTTACCTTTTGTCCTGATACATTGAAGTATCTTTCCGGAATCTGGGTGGAATATGTGTTACTTCCTTCTTCAATCCCTTTAGAGAGATTTGCAAAAAAACAGTCTCTTTTTCTCCTTGCGTCGATCTTTACTCAACCGAAGGCACGTTAGATCCGGTTTCCCTTTTCCTAAAATAGTCTCTCGACGTATCGTAAATTATGTTCACAATTGTTTAATGTGTAAATGTCAACCCCTCTTCTTGATGCTCTTCTCCAAACAGGAGTTCAGTATGTATACTGAGATTGAGCGTGGTAAAATCTGTGACACATCTCTCGAAACACTGGTGTCAGTAAATGCGGGGCCTGTGTAGATGCTACTGTCTTGTCACACGTGTATGACAGAAAACACCCAAAGCGGAGTGCGCAGTATACAGTTTAAATTATTCGGTGTCATTGATATCCATCCTTGTAGGTTATAGTATCAATGATTTCTATTATCTCTTCTGTATGTACAATAAGGCAATTTCCATTTTTAGTCTACCCCGGCTTCGCCTCTTGTGTAGCTACCCAAGTGCACTGTATCTAGCATAAGCACTCGTTTTCCTCCCTGCCAATTCTTTATCACCCTCATATGTTGTGGTGAGGTTATGATGGCTACTTTGTTTTCTTTCGACGATGGCGTTGTTCTTCCTTTCCCTTCGACGGTGGCGTTGTTCTTCTGTGTTCTTCATCTTGGTGTGTTGGCTCCCTTCCGTGTTTTGTAAGTACATCATCACCCTCTCTCTGTTGTTATACAAGCTTATCCCTTATCTTACTGCATCTCATCACCTTACTTTCTTGTGTCGGGTGACACAAACGTAGTCGCCGTCTTCTATATGTTAGGCAAACACATCTTCACCTTCATTCCATCTGTTATACAACCAGATCCCTCATTCTACTCCATCTTCATCGTTCTATTGGCTCCCCATTTTCCTCTTTACTCATGTATGTAATTCCGCAATTCTCTCCCTTCTCGTTTCGGATCCGGTATACTTATCATTCTCTTTACTAACTGGTATTTACTCTCTTCGTATCCTTTTGCCTGAATTCTTGCAACCTTCTCGATTCGTTTTGTCGAATCAACACTCGGACAGGTAGGAAATTCCCCGCAAAGTTGATCTAGAAGGTGCGGAAGAGCCTTGTGAGAGGCATGCGCAGGGAGGTGCTGTACTTCGGCATGGAAGCGGCTTACTGGCACCCTACACACGTTTAGACATGCTGTTAGGCGTCCCTAGTCACCCCCGGTCACCATTATCTGTCAACCACGAACTTTCGGATTGTCTCTGAGTTCCAATGACCAATGTGGGCATGTAATTTCTCCAAGGCCTAGACACGGGAAGATTTTGGTAGAACGTTCTTTAGACCAAGACGGGTGCGACGGGAAAGTTCACCATTCCATATGAGAAAGAAGTTTGAACCAAGACGAATTCTACGACGGAGCATTGCTTATTTTCTATAATATCTTCACCACAAAGATGGCGCTTGATCTCGACGAGAAATTGTGGAGGTCATGGTTAAAGAAGGAAACCATGACAACTGGTCCCTGATCTGCGTCTGTATGAAGTGCTACTTCCTCCGGGGCTTCACGCGACAGGAATTGTACTTCACCGTTAGAATATCCGGGTGGCAGACGAACAGAAGTCGTACTCAGCAAAAAAAGCCTATGCATGATGCGAGCCTGCCGTGTACGTCCTTTTTTAAGAAGGCGTATCTCAGTGCGTGATGGTCCGTGATGAGGTCAAACGGTAGGGATGAGATCAAGTAGATACAAAACTTCCTCAGGGCGAAGATGACAGCCAAAGCTTCAAGCTCGCACGCATAGTAGTTTCGTTCAGTATTTTTGATGGTTCTTCTGGCCTACTGGATCGAATGTACTCGTCCACCTTGTTTCTGGGCGAGCACTGAACCAACCGCTGTATATGATTCGTCTGTCACAACGATAAACGGGAAATAACAGGAGTAGGCCAGTGGTCGGGGCTGTCTGTAGAGTGTCGAAGGCTATCTTGGCATTTTCAGGTGCATTTATGAGACCTAAGGTAATCACCTCGAAGTAGAACGTCCCAAAGCGAGTTACAAATGTAGTATTTTCCTTTCATTCCTCCACCATCCTCACCTGCGAGTAGCCTTGAAATAGATCGAGCGTAGTGCAGAAGTTACCACCGTGTTTCGGGATATGAATGCCTACTTCCAAATGGCGTAGTTTTTGGGTGGAGGAAACATAAACTAGGCCATGCGAATTTTGGGGGTCCGTGTGGTGTACATAGACAAGGCTACTGGGAATTAATTGTTACGGATGGTAACTACGGACAAAATCTACGCAATTTGAAGAAAACGTGAATGGGCCATGAACTTTGAGCATACAGATTATGTATAACTTAATGTATGAGACATACAAATTTACTTGAGGACGGTGGAAAATAATTGAAAGAAATAGTCCGGGTCCCCTTCGACGTGTCGGAAGATTGTACGAATGTGTAATTCAAAAAATCTTTCAGGCAACCGACATTTTAGTGTATGTTTACTATATAAAAATCTACATATTTTGTAGTAAAAAGTGGATGGGCCATGCAAAACTTTCTAGAAAATTTGAAAATTTTAATGTATGTAAACTAAGCCCGCGAGTCCACATTTTGTATGAGAGAGTGCATTAATACTTCATGAAATTCTACGAAAAATGTAGTTATTTATGAATGTCACATTAACCTATTCTTTTGCCCTTTGAATGTAAAATCGTAGCGGTACTACATTTTTACATACAGTTTTTGGATGGAAACGTGAATGGTGAATCCAGAAATCATTCATTTGATGAATGGGAATGTGGAAGTGTGGTGGCCGTTATCAGGTGTATATATGTGATACATGGATGTAGAATGATGGTATATGGGAATGTTGTATGGAATATGGGCGATATACATTGCAATACATGTATAATAATTACGGTATACATGATATAATTAATTTTAATAATAATAATCATATCATACAATATGAATATGAATTTGAGAATGAAATGAAAAATGAAAAGGGGTAAAGAGTGTAATATTGAACATTGTGATAAATAAAAAGAAACAGAGAAAACAGAATATCATATAAAACAGAGAAAACGCACGCCAAAATCAACTGCAAAAGTCCACTGAAACCACAAAGAAATTGTGACACGTCCATATCATAGACATGATGTCTTTTGTTCATCTTCTGACATATGAAAAACACATAAATAATAATATAAATCGACACGATGTTAGTAAATTGTATATGAAAAGAACACAATAATGTAATGTGAATATGAAAAATGATATCGTTACAAACCTGTACGGCTGACGGAGTATGTAAAGAAACGGAACTAAGTTATCTGTAAACAGAAATTGCAACAACCAAGCATAGAAAAGGAAAGTTATTAATGTGTAATGATAGGATATAAATTGTACAATTAGCGAAAGAGTAGATATTTATACGTATATCCACGGAAAAATGATTTGATCGCATTGTTGTTGTCGCGATGCAACATGACAGGTCTGGGTCGATGTGGAGCATTGACGAAGACCGAAATGTCATTTTTCGTCGCCGATGATCGCTCGTTGATAAGGTGTTGACAAAAATGGTCGAACCGAGTGTGTCGAAGGGAAGGAAGAGGGAATGTGACTGTTTCAGAAAAGTCAAGAGAATTACTTTAAATTGGCACAAAATACAAGAATTTATGTAAAATTTGATATCAGAAAATAGAAAATGGCACGGAAAGGATATTTTGGTAGCATAGTCAATGTTTAAGATTTTAAAATTTAATTTAGTAATAATGTGTTTAAAAATGTGCCAAAAAGAAAATGATGAAACGTCAGAAGGCACAGTACAGGAAATAGAAAATAAAACCAAATTAGGAAATATATTTTAATCCACATTTAAAAATGTGAACTGTATCGGCAAAATGTTCTGTGACGTGGTTGTGACCACGGAGGTAGACCGGCACGATGATGAATGTTGGGAGAACCATAAATTAGTATGGACGGAAGTACTGGGAATGATTTTAAGGCAGCATGGGATGCTGATAATAGTAAGATCATAATGTATGAAGGGGCACATGAAATATTTTTCGTGTTTACGAAATATTTTTTGAGACCTATATTTATAATTTAAAAAAATAGCTTGTAGAATAAGCAGAACTGAATGAAATGTCTTCTGTTCTGACCGAGCTGTTTTGATAAGGAAAAAGCAATAGAAACATTTCGTATTGTCATGGATTTATCGAATTTGCAGAAAACACCGGCGGGAACAGGCGGCTGCCAGTGGTGATAACAGTAATGATTCTGACCTGTCCTCAATTGAACTTGGACAGTAAATGGAAAAAAGTAAAGCTGGAGTGTTGAACAAATCATTGGCTGTATCGGTAAGCATCTTGGAAACTCATGTGGGGAGAAAGGATGTCGAAGAAGTTTTTAAGATAATTTGTGACCCTGAGTTTGATTCAAGGTTATTCTCAAAGCAAGTTCCATCTGTTGATGACTGCCATAATATTAGGGATGACATAGTGAGCAAATACTGTTAATGAAACGGAAGTGTACAATGGAATAATTTAGGATTGTAGTATGGAAATATGGAAAATTGTATGTGTTTTTTTTGTTATAGTTTGTTCCATTTTATTTTTTATTGTATCTTGAACATAATAAACTCAATTCTTTTAAAACATAAGTCACATTGTCTATGCGTACTTGAAATGAAAATGCCTGTTTATCTAAGTAAGTAACTGTTATTTTCAATGAAAAGCTGTCATAGTAATGGTAATATTAATTTTATTGAAATGACACACATTGATTAGACTAAAAAATTTATTATTTATTGGACAATAGGTCAAAGTTCAAAATACTACGGACACAATGAACCGTGTGGTCAAGAGAATATGTTGTAAGCGGTGAAGGAGATTGGGAAAAATTAATTAGGATGAAGTTTTCATTTGTAAAGACTGTTGTTATAAATATCATTACCTGGAAGAGCTCTGACCGTTTCTCTCTGGAGGGGTTTAATTACTTGAAAAAGAACTAGTGTACCAGAAGTCGTTCGTTCATCAACGAGAAGACCGTCAATGAGCTCAAATAAGTTGGCTCCGTCTAATTTTAAATAAAGAAAGTCGTCAACATAACACGGAGTCAAATGCAGGGAGGAATTTGGATAGTGTAGGGGGAATGACGGGTAGGTATCGGATTGGAGGGGAAATGAGGGTGACTATATTATGACATGGTCATAATAAGTCGTGGATTCCATCCGTGATCAACGTTGAATAAAGATGATGACACATAGGTTGAGAAGGGTTGGAGGATGACGTATGGATGTACCCGGAAACCATATTTTTTTTGCGTTTCCAGGTCTTTTTTGTAATGCGTCAATGACAGTCGCGAGGAGAGTCGTGACGAATGAAACCGGAAATAGCGTACGAAAGGAACTGCTAGAGACAGGTCCAGTGGATTTTCACATCGGTGAGAACGCGCTTAAAATTAAAAATATATATATATATAAAGAAATAGTGAACAATACAGAAAAGTGACATGTGCAGTTATCCTGTAATAAAAAAATCTGTGTTTTGTACCGTCCACCACAGTGTTCAGTATGGAAAAGTAGTGATTTTGAAGCAAGCGAGAAGTAGTTGGGACACATACGGTCAGGATAGGTGCAACTCCATGTGGAGTTGGGATTTTTACAAAAAATTGAATAACATGGAGTTGGAAAGTTTGGAAAAATGTGAAACGGTGAATTGTTATACAGAATTAATATGGTAACCGTTACATCATGTAACGGTTACGACAGTATGATACTGTTTGAAACGTTAGTGTGGACTTGTATGAACACTGCAGTTAGAAAGAACGTTGACTGTCAAGTGCTTGTGCATCATTTCCCAAACGGAAAACATCAATGTCGAATAGAGGGATGGTGAGACAACTTTCGCAAAGGCCAACGAGGTAGACATTGAGATCTGCGGAACCCTCAATAAAGGCGGCAAGGATCTGCACTCCAGACAGTGATGGTGGGGATGAATAATTACGTGAACAAAGTTTGAACTGTTCTAGAGAACGGCGAGTAGCACCCAGGGGATGTGAAAGAGGTACGCTCCGTGGCAGTCGTGGAAGTTAAAGAGGTAGTATAGGAATACCGAGAAGAAATGGGACAAACGAATGTTCAGTAAATTGTGATGTTGAGAAAACATATACTACCGAAAAAGACGACTCGCGACTTGGAAATGATGAGGTAGAAAATGGAGTACAAAATTATGACAACAGTGAGGACGTTAATAGTTCCATTAACAAAATCGGAAATGTAGAAATGAAAGTAAATATGGAAGAGTTCCGGAAGCTACAGGAAGAGGTTCGGCAATTACTGGCCGAGAAGTAAAGACTAACAGTTTTGATGAATGAGTACAAGGTTTCAGCGGATGAAAAAGGACGAGAAGCGTTAAGTGAAGAGGTATCAATAAAGGCTCTTGAATCCGAAGTTATCAGACTTCATTGAAAAAAATACTGAAATGAGAGGAATGGTACAAAGTTTAGAGTTAATAAATCAGTGTATTCTGAAAAAGATGTCGGAAAACAACAAGAATCCCGGAAAGTATGTTGACCGGATGATAAAACAAGTACCTACGAAATATTTGGGAATTGGAATGGCAGTTGACCAGATAATGCTGAAGTGAGGAAGTAAGGAAACCTGTGAGTTAGACTCATGTTGTGGTGACAATACAAGGAACTGGACGAACCGAGGTGAAATTGTAACTGAGAATGGAATTAATGTGTTAGACAGAACCATCATAGTACCAACACCACACACTTTTCTTTGTAGCGGTAACAATATATACATCCCCTCCATAAATTCCGAGAGAGATATTATATGTTCGTTACTTAGAAAGGAATTGTCAACAGGGGGAAGCGTACAAATGTATTCGTCTGAAGAATCGAGAAAAGCCGTTGTTGATGCGTTTTGTAAAGTTGGTACATTAGAGGGACGTCTGAGATAGTTACTATCGGAATTATGTAGTGGAAGGAAAAGAGCTGCAAAGGACAGATTTTTTGAAGTACTTGATTATGGTTCACTACTATCTAGATTCAATTTGGAAGAACTTGGAGCAACGGAAAAACGGAAAAGGAAATAGCTACTGCCAAAATGAAACTATTGAAAGCGAATAGATTTGGTGTTCTGGACATGTATTGGTGGCGGACCGCGAATATTTGTGATATGCAAGTACAGTACAGGGAAATCAGTGCGAAAGTGTAGGTGATGAAGAGGGGGACGATGAGGAAAAATTGAATTTGTTCACGAATGAAATCGGTCCTGCAGTGATTCATGATTTAATTGGATATATATCTGAGACAGTGGAAGGGGACACTGTAGAAGGAACTATAATGAGTATTCCTTGTGTAAATGAATGGATAAACAGCAGTGTTAACCTTTTGATTGTGAAAGTGTATCGTGGTGGTGGACGTCAGAAGGAATTTAACGAAAATGATTTCGAAGTATGTAAAACTTGCAACTGAGCAGTTGGTTGACAAAATAAAAAAATTATAGAAGCATAGGAACCCGATGAAGTTTAAGTACCGGAATGCGAAGTTGGGGAGAAGAAAAAAGTTTTAGAGAAATGGAACGTGGAGCCACAATAATAGTTACAAAGACAAGGCCGACGAAATATTTCATTGCCGTACAAGCTAAATGGTTTTGTAAAGACATTGGTTTACAGTGTGGAATTATTCATGACTGTTATATAGCCGAAATAGCGAGTGATTGGAAGAGTGTGGAAAAGATTGGAAAACAATTTGTTGAAGGACCTGTAAGAAGTACATTATTTGACGGTGATGGAAGCATAGAAGAGAAAGGAAGTATAGAAGGAAATGAATAAACATAGACATTGTAATGTTAAATGAAGTATACATACGCGGACATGTTATGTGGGGTCGTCATCTTCGGCAATATTGCTTTTAACCAATTTCAATGAATCCCTTTCCCTGTAGAATCGATTGATGTAAAGTCGTTGCCATGGCCTTGGAAACTGTTCAGTAAAAGAATCAATTCCAAAATTTGACCGAAACACATGTACAGATGAAAATATTGTGTTGAAATCTATGACATCATGCCACTCTCTTGCCTCTAAAATATCGTCAACCGATTCATTCTCGGTGCCACCCTGGGTGTAGTATATTTCATCTGATGTGTACCAACGAAATAATAGGCAGTTAATAATGTTATCCACATTGTCGATTGGCGGAGTGATTTCCATATATTGTACAAAAGCCATTTCTTTCTTCTCCATATTAGTCGAAAGATTCATACTAAATAGGAGAAGGACTTTTTCTATATAGTAAACAGGACTGTTTGCATCACCTCCTTTAATAAGGACGAAACTATTTCTTTTCTTCTTAATAGGACCGAATTGTGTGATTGAAAAAATACGTTGTGTTTTCCGGAGGTGTTGCGGAGGAGGACTGTAATTTAAAGTATTTGTAGAATGGTTATACTGTTTAAATGTAGGTAGGTGGCTACCGATGATGTATCTGGACTTCAGGAAAGTAACAACGATTTCGGGGTCTGTTAAAAAGATATCATTACCTTGTAAATAGATCCAAATGAGTTCTTTGAAAACAGTTACACTGGTACGGGATAGTGTTTTCAATACATGAGTAAGAATTTTTTCTTATTCTTCCTTACACAAATCAGATTTCTTTCTGATTGCATCAATCTGAACCAATTTAACAGAAACGCCTTTGCGTACAAAATATGTGGATGGCTGTTGACTATGTATTGTTACAGTTTCTGATCCAGTTGATTGTTTGGTATTGATGATGTTTAATCTGCGTTTCATGAATATTGCATTATGTGAACTTTGTCGTAATGTAGAAATGGTAGGTATCATGTTTTTATCGGTTTCATCCATCCGAGTAGCAATTCTTTTCAAATTAGACCTGTAATATTGCTTGAAGAATGTATTGAAGTGCTTATGGAGACGTATCTAATATATTCAAACTCACGAACTTCAATAGGTCTTCAAATACGAGGTCTAGTAAATGAAATTTCAATGTTTGGATTCCGTGTTCGCAGTGCTTCTCAAAAGTGTGTGATCACTTTTCACTTGAGAAGCGTAATTATGTCAGAAATATCCCCAATCATTTCCTTCGACCAACCGAGCAATGTATTGTCGTATAGAAGATCTTGCATTAAAGTTGTATAGCTTGTGCAGATATCAGTAAGAGGTGATTGTTCTTGGTAACCAGTAACTCTGTCAATACATGCTGCCACGAAACGGAAAACCATATCCGAACATTTGAAATCCTTACCTTCTAACATTCCTCGTATTGAATTTTTTAAAAAGAACCCATTAAGATGCTGTGAATTCTTCTTTGTTGGAAATTCAACATGGAAACCCGGCGCAGCGAACAGATTTTCTATTGCAGCAAGAAGTGAATTACAAGCGCATAACAAAGCTGTGCAATATGATAGAAATGGTTCACCGTGCCTCTTCTTGTCCAAGTAGAGCATGAATACGTCGGAGCTGGAGAGATATGTCATGAAACATGTTTTGATTGCCCTTGAGGTTCCTAAATGAAGGTTGTGAAATGGTTCATACATGAACATTGAGAAAAGAACTGGAACAACTCGCTGTGGATGTATAGTAATCAGCGATTCCAAGAAGGAACCGATTGAGCTATTGACATATATTGAAGTAATTGTTGTGCTTCTGTTACCAGATTTTTTTTCATGCTGTAGATGACATTGTAGTTGCTGATTTCAATATTTCCGTAACGTCAC
>JAULBU010035130.1:0-15666 GCA_032358235.1 Odonthalia washingtoniensis
GTAGATACCACTTAGAGTATATATGGTCAAAAATTCACAGATGTTCTTGGCATGTAGTATTGCACAACTATAAAATAGATAATGTAAAAAACTTCACTGTACTTTCTCATATAGACTTAAATGTTTCTGTACTACATTAACTATGAAGCTTTCCCTAAATATGAGTTCGTTGAAGTATTTAATCAGCCTAGAGACCTCTAAGTATACTAAACATGAAATATTTTTATGCACATCTCACAGCTGAGAATATCACGACTAGACCTACATAAAGAGCTGAAAATATCACCACAAATCTTCGCAATATTTTCTTGAATTCGTTAAAACCTTTTTTTACAGAAGTGAAACATTTTCTTTGTCTTCAGATGTGGCAGTTATTATTTCTCACCTCATTTGTCTATGAAGAAGATACAGTCTCAATCACCTTCTTTTTCACTCCTAATACGCTTTACTGGGCCAATTTTCATTGATGACATTTAAAGACAACTGCACAGTTTTGGAGATCATTTCAACCAAATTCACGTCAGGATTTTGTCAATTTCGCTTCCACGTCTTTATGTACTAACACTATTGAAACATCTCATCACTGATGAGATTCAGTCTGATTTAGTACTGCTGCCAACAGTGGACAGTGTCCACTCCTTATTCCTATCGCCTCTCCTCTACAAATTCTCGAAGCAGAATCTTCAGAAAAGGTAAATTTTTGGAGACAAAATGCATACGTAAAATGAATGTTTGTCCACTTGTGAAGTCTGGAATGGCTCCTCTTCTTGAGATGGTCCACGACTCTCTTGAGTTCGTCGGCGAATATAGATCCGGAAATGCGTGTTGTACCTTTGATCTGTGATTCATGGATGGGCTCGAAAGTACCGTCTCGGACTAGTCCATTCAGTTCTTCTTTTCTTGATGTTACGAACTCCTGCTCTTATGTAGATCCTTTCTTAACTGGCACCTTTCTCGGCCTGTCCCAAGTAAGGCTTCTATGAATTTTCCTTCGATCATCCTGACTTCGTCGATTTCATCTTTGCCATTTAGGGTCGCGTCCTTTGCGAACGGGAAGTCAGGATTAGCTCTCAACTTGGCATCTACCCTTGGCCGTATGCAAGTGGAGCGGAAGATGCGTCTTCCCCTGGTAATTTAGACCACTATGGTCTCTCCTTCCGAGAAGATAAACTTGTGCGGGCCTTCCCATTTCTTGGAAATAGAGCAATACACCAGGACAGCCAAACCTGAGAGAAGGTCGCGTAGTTTCTGTGAGGCTTCCTTTCCTTTTGGACCGGATTGGTGTCGTAAAGCGAAGGAGATTCGTCTCTTGGCTTGCTCAACTGCTACATCTTTCTTGGTACCCTCATTTCTGCTTGTCTGTGTATTTGGTTGGGAAATGGTGTCATGAGTTCAGGGGGAAGAAGGGCACAAAATAGAATGAAATAGGACACAGTCCCTCCGAACCCATCGTTGAGTTCGCGGCGTAAGTTTCCATCCTCAAACATTCTACATCGGTTGCATCGTCCTTACCGAGGGACTGACTCATCTTCTTGTGTGCAGTACGAAATGGCGCATGATAGCGTTCCACAATCCAAATCGAGCCGGTAGTCTCGATGGGCGCCTCTTCCAATTTAATCCCCGCTGCTTCTACATCTCCTCTCATCTCCTTGGAAACATACGCAGATCCCTGATCGACGGCGAGATAATCGGAAAAGCCCATGTCAGTGTGTATCCAGAGCTTGCATAATAACTTCCAGATCTCAGATGACAATTGATAGTGGAAAGAGGAAGCCGTAAGTTAATACTCTCATCGACTATACTATATGACTAATTGGCTTGTTGTCGATAAACGTAGTATCTACCACTACTATGTGGTTAAATCGGAGATCCTCGGTCCCAACCGTCGGTTTAAAACGGCGCGGTGATGATGTGTTGGTTTTACATATGCTGCAGTCACTTGCTATATTCTCAAGCTCGTCCAGGATTCCTGATTTTAAACCTTCTTCGCTGGCTCTCTTCAGCAGCTGATGAGCCGACTGACGGAAGTGTGGCCGAAATAGCGGTGAATCTTCCGGGATCTTGTTCGGAGTATAGATCGTACGGGGTAGTATCGTCCGACCAGCGCTACACCATAAAATAGTTCTCTATGGAGAATGGTTGGTGGATGGGCCAGACGTGCAGATAGTTCCCTTGGAGCCTCAGCCTCAGGCTGATATCTAGGCCATTGATGATCATATCCTTATTGGATAAAAGGAAAGGGAGTTCTACTCCAATATGGATAAATGTACATAGATTATCATACCCAGTTCCTTGAAAGGAATCTGGATTGTTACCTGTCCGATCACCTTGCTCCATTCTCCTTTAATCCTTTCTTTGGTGGCTGAACCATGGGTACCTTTCTTCTGAACTCTCTTTCGTACACCTGATATTGGCTATGGAAAATCACATAATTCCGATTGGCCGCTGTATCGAGGTGAATACCGGCGAATTTTTGTTCACTTTTGCCCTGCAGTTGCTCATTCATGGTAGTCAGTTCTTTTTCCATGTCCGAATCGTAGTTCCTCCCGTGCAGGTGAGCGCCGTTGGAAAGTGATTCTTCGATGGTCGTTGCGTCATGCTTGGTCATATATACAATGTATGAGGATTCTTCATCCCCTTCATCATCTATCCATCTCAAGTCGTCGTCACTTCTGTTTCTGTCGTCATCCGAACTCATATTTACCATGTTAACAACTGCCAATCGGTCCTCCATTGTCAACAAATCTTGCGGATGCTTGTACTTCAGTTCGTTGATGGCATTTGTGACTTCTTCTTTGGTGTGTCGGGTGCTAGATAGATGGTCTGCTCCACAGACAAAGCAGCTCTTCAAGCCCTTCATCCATACTCTTAGACGATTCAGTCTGCTCTTCCAATCTTCTCTTCTGGATTTATGGGGACATGGTCTGTTAGTCCATGGCCTCTTGACACTTCCTATGGCATCACCCCCATAATATTTTTCCAATGAATATAGGACCTCAACGTCACCTTCCTCAATTATGCTTACCGAGTTACTGTCTGCTGATCTCGGCTTATCGCTCAGATGGTTAGCTATGCGATTTACTGCTTGGTGGAAGGCTCTCGGCATTCTATCTTGAAGGATAACGTGGATGGCTGGACAACGGTTAGCAGCCTGTCTCTTAAGAAAGTATCGGTGTGGTACTCGGTATCCAATTGGTTTTGAAAAGCCATCATCTTGGCAATAGACTTCCTGAAGACGGCCACTTCGGATTCTGATGGTTCTTCCGTCCGACATCGCTTTCGTCAGAGACATCTATTTCCATTTCGCCAGGATACGCGACTTTTTGTCATCGCTGTTGCACCAACTGCGGAGTGTTGAGAGAGCTGATTCGTAGGTTTTGAATTTACCTGCATGGTTGGCGTAATAGTTTCACACGTCTACAGTGAGCATGACGGAAATTGATTTAAATTTTTCGATCGGCGTGATTTAGCACATGAGGGAGAGGGTTTCGTAGACGTTTATACAATTGTCTAAGTCCTCATACCATGCTCTGGAGACAGTTGGCCTCCCTACGAATTCTCTCATCAAACCATTCATGCGTAGACCCTTTTTCTCATCAATATTTCTCCTTCCCCGTATGGTGCCTCGTTCGGAGCCTTTCTTTATTGCCCGAATCGTCAGACGATTCATCTTCAGATGGTCTGTCATCGGTTGGGTTCTCATTTATATGGTATGGTCCGACCTTTCAGTCGTCCTGGGGATCTGGTGGGTTCGCGTTTGAAAAAACGACGTCTATCGGCGTACCGGGCTTGGCAGGTACTAGTTGGATGCGGTCTAGATGGACGAATGTCCCTTTTCGGTCAACTCCATTATCCTTTATGTTTAAGGATGTCGTTGCTGGCACTGGAGTGGTGACGAATTTGTCTCTATACAGAAGGTAGATTAACTCTTGAGCCTTATTTATCTTCCTTCCTTTTTCGACGTGAACTTGTCTTGAAATCAAGAATTGGGACCGGTTGACAAGTATGGATCTTACCTACTCTTTAATTGAATGTGGACTACACCAATACCAAACTCTTCATCAATTTCATAATCCGCATCATCAGTATCCGAATAATCAATTTAACAGACATCAATCTCATACTCATATAATTTATATTCATCCCCTCGAATTGTTCATCATCCATTTAAAATATATAGTATCAATTTCATGATTATCATTATCAGCTCCATAGTTGTCTTCATCAAATTTTTAAGTATCAATACCATGGTCACCATTGTCTCTATGATCTTGATTATCATCATCTCGGTAACCATCTTCTGTACATTGTCAGTGATCACTAATTAGAATAATTTTCTCCTCGTAATTGTAGGTATCGTCTATCTTTTTGATCTTATCTCCATGGTCATGAAGTTCAGAGTAATCAATATCATCTTCTTTGTTATCTGTTTCAAAATAAAGTTCATTTTCCATTTTATAATAACCAAGATTATCATCAGCAAATTCTGTTAATTCATAAGGCACATTTGCGTATCGAGAATGATGGAAATCTGGGGATAGAGGTAATTAGAAAAAGGGAAAAGGAAACATATGGACTCATAATCTATAATATGTGGATATACTAATAAAGGAGGAATGATACATTATGGCATTATGCTGTCAATACATACATGTATAGAGCGCATAACAAGAAAGTGATACCAGATGGGTTAAGGGTAAACATACAGTATGGATAAAGGTTATTGAGAAAGAACGATTTGAGAATACACACTTGGACACGTGTGCAGAATTAGAATATAATTAGAACAACTTCATTTCTTCCTATTACAAGTACAGTAGTGGAAACCACGTGTACAAATTGATACTGATACTCAACCGGAGTAGTACAAATCATAGACGATTCCCATCGGGAAAAGAGGAACAAAATAAATCATCGATTAAGTAAAAAAACAAAACCACCGTCACCAACAGACAATTCGTCAGAGACGACAAAGGGGCAGGATCAGACAACGACGTCAAACCGATCGCATCTAAGAAAAATACCAGAGCGACTCAAACGACCAATAATCCAGCGCATTCCGCGGCTACAGGTGGACCGACCGCGATACCAGGGTCGCAAACAAATACACACACTATTTATGTCTGTGCTATCCAGTTCCCGGATCTACTCTGCAACACGCCTTAACGGCGAAGGAGTAAAGGAATTCACGCCACACACACAATAATCAGGAATAAAAGGAAAATTAGTAAAACAGAGGAAAGGACAAGAACGAAAGAAGAGAAAAAGGAGAAACCTTTAACAGGCAAAACAGGACAAGTAGAAAACAGGTAGTATTAATAAAAGTATAGAAGAAGGACTTTGAATAGAAAAGAGAATAAAAGTACTTTCGAAAAGTAATAGAAACATAAACAGATGACTGGGAAATAAACCATACAAGATCACTTATAGGAGGGAATTTAGTACAGATTGACAGACCAATAGCAATTAATAAATAGCCTCAACAGTTGTAACTGTTGTAATAATCAACAAATATGACTGCTAAGAATAATAGATTTTCAGAACGATTAGCTGGTGGACAAGCACCGGAAATACAAATGGACCCACCAAGACTTGCACGAAAAGAGAAGATAAAAACACCACAAATATCAATAATCTCTATAACAAGACTCAGTGGAATCCATGAGCAAAGGAATAAAAGATAGAGAGGAAACCTCATGGAACAAGCTGAGTCTTAAAATAGTCCAGAGCCCCAAAATACAACCATCGAAGAAAACAAACGAAGACATCGGAAAAAGAAGAAGAGTAAACCAGGGAAAAATAAATCAACTAAGAAGTATCGGAACTTATAACTGACGATTCAAAACCATCACTAAAGGTAGCAACACAAAAACAATTATTAAAATATAATAAATCGATCCATATTTACACAAAGGAAATGTTGGAAGCCTACAAAGAGACTAGCCTTAATGGTGAAAGTATGTAGCTCGATTTCCGTGCTGCATTCCGACCAATTGACATAAGAATATGGACCAGACCCGTGATGACGATTTGGAGCGACTTCTTAGTCGTGAGAGACGTTCATGTTGATCAGTCGGGAAGAAAAAGCCGGGCGAATGAGTCGATAGAATTATTGTGCAGGATGGACCATATAACCCCAAAAAGGTCAGATCGAGCATCAGCAAACGCTCTAACAGAGGTTAAAAAGGAAAGCCAAACACCAAACCAACAGGAAGATGAAGTAAAAAGCACAGATGAAAACGGCGAAGATGGTAAAAAGAAAAATGTAGAGAAATCAGCATCAACTCCGGAACCAGTAAGCTCAGAGGGTCCATATGGCGAACTAGACGGAAATGACTCATGATCCTCAGATGATGATAGTAAAGACTAAGATTTCCTACCGAAACCAATAGAGACATTACAAGCCAAATAAAAGTACCAACACCAAATAGTCAACAACAATCCATCGAGTCTCAACAATACGATCCATTTAAGAAAAGAGACAATACACTGGGCATGAATGGTCTCGTCAAGGCTTTTTCAGAAAGAAGATAAATTTGGAGGAGCCTATGATGATGATTTGGAGCGTAGCATAAGAATATTGTAGCGTCTGCGTTTTCAGAAATGAAATTCCCATTTCAAATGGCGCAGTTGGGGCCAATCTCCACATGCATTATACAGTTCATTGATTGGAAGTTAATGGAAGTGTATAGTAGAGCAATCCGCAGTATCTGTAGATTTTTGTATGACACATTCGTGGCCGCTGCACAATTTGTAGATTAGTTTTATGGGACATTCATGGCCCATACAGTATTTGTACATTATTTGTATGGCACATTAACTTTCTCTACACAATTTGTAGATGGCATGTATGAAACATTAAGGCCCCTTCACTATTTGTAGATTATTTGCACGACACATTCAAAAACACTTTCTTGCTGTGTAGATTTTTCCGTAGTTTGCCGTCCACAATATCTTCGATAGGTGGATATCCGGTAGGGTGACACGGCACCAAAAACTACAATGGTTGAATAATGTATGCAGTGTACATTCATAGTGAACTGTGTTACACAGAATAAATTGCAATAGAAACCTCCGTGCGAACTGGAAACGTTGGAATTGACACGTAGGTGTCATCTAAAGAATCTACGATTCCCGAATGGAAACTGAATGGGGACATTAATCCAAACTGCGATATTCGCAGTTCGGATGACTGTAGTCATTACAAAATCTACATTTCATGGAAGATAAATTGAATGTGACATTAAAATTACATCCGGGATGTGCAGTTAAAATGAGCATATACTACGATAATTTATGAAAAACATATCAGAAAAGGGGGTATGTATATTGCGTATATCACTGGTATGCGGTGTGTATGGGTATACAAATATGAAATAATGAATATATAATATAGTATTTTATACAGCATATATTATATATGTCATGTTATTTCCCATACAACCTTATCGCATTGTTTATGATAAAAGATGTGGGACATATAATATGATAGACATTATATATACTATATAATATGCATGTCATATAGGTCATTTTTTTATTAATGTAAACGGGAAAATGCAAAAAAGTAAAGGTGAACAAAAATATGATATGAAACAAACTAGAGAAAACTGAAATGCAAAAATCGTATCAAAAACACCAATTATAAACACTTTAATAAATATATATATCTAGAATCATAAAACGAATACCAAAAATGGGAATTGTGAAAATGGGAGCGGTAAATTTGAAATATGTACCACGATAAAAATCCAAACAGAGCACAGAACAAACTACGAAAAGATAATGTCTGTATCTGTCTGTTCCTGGCGACTTTGGTCTAGAAATGGCGGAAAGGAAGAAAAGAAAGAAATTTAAGAAGAAACATGGTTGGAAATATGAAATAATAAATTTGTTGCATATACGTGAAGATAATTATTAAAATATACATACCGAATAAATCAATGAGAGTAGACTGTCAGGTTGCGAAAAATAGAAAGTAGTCGCTAGAAATCTGTTGAGAAAGATAGCATGTGAATGACAAGAAGACTGTTTGTGAAAAAAAGAAATGCGAGCAGACCAAATTTCCGCATTTTTGTGAAACCCCAAACTGGCCTACCGAAGTAAGAATACGTCGGGATTTGCGGCATTGTTATGTCTTCGGTAAGGCTGCCCAAGGCCCCAACAAAAAATGGAACTTTGACTGAAAACGTTGCGAAGAGTTGTAACGATGAAAAGAAGGAAGATATACGGAAGGAAGGAGAGAACAGTTGACAAAACGTCACACTCTGGGGATGGCACTGTTTATAAAAAATAACTTGGGCAGTCCATTGCGTGAGAATTTTAAATAAATTTGAAGAGGCACCAAGTTGGGACCTTTTTTTCAATTATTGTCGAAAAAATTAATCAAAACTTTGATAGGGCCATTTGAAGACAATTAATACGACCATTTGAAAAAAATTAATACGTACTATATATTAATTTTCTTCATATGGTCCTAGATTTATTTCAAATTATTATTATTTTGAAATGTATGACATCTGGAATGCCATAAAAGATGTGAGTATGAAACAGAAATAGGTGCCTATTACTGTCGGATATAATTTTACATGTAATGCACATGAACGGTGGAATGTAGTATGTAATTTATAAAATTTGATAATTCCATTGATACAGAATATAGCCCTGATATGTAGTGATATACTGGAATAAAACATAAATACGTAACACATAAAAAATAGACTCGATAGATCAACGGTACTTTTCATTCCTCGCTGTCAATCTTAGTTTTGCTATCATTTTTTTGGAGTATTATCAATGTATTATCAATAGCAGGAAAATGGAGCAGTCCTCAACGATTCAATCACGTGATGGTAACGGTTCTGCAAATAGACAGGTCCTGTAATTTTGACACGTTCTAATAAGGTAGGGGGTCAGGAAATCTAACCCAAGCCTGGACTTTTTCGTGATACCACACGGTCCAGTATATTGAACAAGTCCCTGGCTGTTTCCGTGGCAATTCTGGATGGCAACGTTTCAAAAAATTCTATCAACTAAATACTTGCAACAATTTGTGACGATGAATTTGATGCGGAAGTATTCAGATTGCAGGTAGGATCCCTAAGTGCGTACAAGGAAATAAAAGAAGACGTTATTAAGACGTGTCGCGACAGAAACTGACGAGACAAATGGGAGACTGTCCGTATTCACCTCTTCAAAGTGACTAATTATTATGATATCATTCAATAAAATATATCTTTCTATTAAAGTTATGACCGCGTATAGGAACACGTTACAGACGTAAAAATGTAGCATTTTACCATTAAAATCAATTACGTTTTTAATGTTAGACTTGTATACTTTTAATGTACTTCATTTTATCTTTGTCAATGTTCAGAATTTCAATCTGTAGTTTTACGTATTTCTAGCGACATTACTGCAGGACGAAGACTATGTACCAATTAGTTGTAATACTTCTATTCTAGTAAAATGTACAAAGATTATTATACATGTATTGTGTGCCGCTGTTATTCTAGATATATGTGACAACCATATACTATTGAGATTTTTCCGAATCATAAGGAGATGTCTACAAAAACTATTTTTGGTGGAGATATCACGGCACGGTTTCGAACCGTGCCGAGGTGAGTCACCGACAATATTAAACTGTAGTTTCCTGTCAATAATGCTCCAGGAAGTTTACCAGAGAATCTATCTTGAAATTATTGTAATCTAAAATTCCACCTGGAATTAAAAAAAGACCAAAGATTAACCTTTTAATTTTTGGCAAAAAAATGCTAAAAGTTAAAAAGTCAATTTTTCGTCTTTTTTAATTTCAGATGGAAATTTGGAATACATAAAATCGTAATGTTATTGAAATGATCTCCTATATTGTTAATATAGAGATATTTCTCCATATTCTTCTCTATTAGAGATGAATATGCATTGGTACATGTAGACCGTACCGAATAATCTATACAGTTTCTGATAAATTCATCACTTCATATTTCCATGAACCACACATCCATAAATGATACATGGAAAAGCTGAAGCAACTATGTAATATTTCAAATTTAAGAACCATGCGCCAGTTGCATTATTCGTCTCTACCCGTTAGTTTATAGTAAGGTATGTTGTTATAACATACATCACGTTTGAACATATTGCCTTTGTACATGTATGTTTTTATAACATCACTTGATGCTCATACTAAAATAGGGCTTACCTTGTTTCCTTGGCGATGCAGACATTTCTGTAAATGGAAGACACATTTAGTATGAAGTAGGTGTACAACATACACCTTGGTAGTATATCAATGTTAGGACGTGAATAATTATCGTACTTTAGTAAAAATGCCAACTTTTCAATGTAAAAACCGAAGTTGTACGAATCCTTTACAATCGAAATTAATATTAAAAGACATAAGCGATCTTGTATGTATTCCGTAACATGAAATCAAACAAAACTCAGAAGGACAAATTTGCTTGAAGGGGACAATATGAATGGCATATCTTTAGAAAGAGATGTAATAAGTCATGGTGAAGGTAAATCCGTGCCCAATATACCGGACAATTCGGATGGCTTATGTCCAATGAATATTCTACAAGAATTTCCTGATTCAATTCAAGAAGACAATTACATTGAACCCGATCAACAACAATATCAAGATTATTGAAGTACTATGTCTGAGAACATTCTATCGTTCATAGATTTTATTGGTTGTTGAATGACATTTTCCTCTTCAAGTTCCTCCCTTCTTCTAGGTCTGAGGATAACTCCCTCTCCTTCTCTCCCTTTTGTGCCTCCTTCTCGCTCTCTCTCTCTTTCCCCTCTGTTTCCCTCTCGCGTTCGTCGGTTCTAGTGTCCCTCTATAATTGAATAACTCCCCTTTGGTGTTTTACTTAAAATACCAGGTCTGTTCTGATTTGGTTCCTCAGTATCCCCTTCTGGCACAACGTGTCGCGTTACGGGGATGGTTTTAGAGGGAAGGTCTAAACAGCCTCTGAACCTGGTCTCGAGTTCGGGCCACTTACCACCGCGAAGAAAGCTGGCAGAGAGTGGATTATCTAGCTCCTAAGATTTCTCTTAGGACTGACGTGGTGGCGTCGTTGCCTGAGTCTGATCCCCTTAGTCGGATGCGACGCGGTGAAGCCTTCTGTGACTGTCTATGGTTAACTTTATTTGAATCTGTGTGTGTGTTTCTACCTTTTCATTCATTTGACAAAGATCTGCTCTTTTGTACCCTCCTGGACTCACTCGAGCGGTGGCTCGACACGTGTAGATTTTACTACTGTGTTCTGAAGTCGGATAAATGTCTTTCCTCTCCCCAAGTTGTGTCCACGTGTCATCATGTATGCTACAGTATTGTTGCATAATCATGTATGTTATTGTTATTCATTTTTTGTTCTTTTCATTGCCTTGTATGCGTCATTTTTATGTCCTTTTTCCTCTTATTACCTTCTTCCTCCATTCTGGTGAATGGTGATGATCGCATATTGTTTTTCGTAGTGAGTCCTCCGCCTATGTTATGTTCCAGGTTGTACTATCTGCCTATTTCATGCATAATGTGTTCCTTCCTGGCCTACCATACCGAGATGGCTTTCCATGCTATTGTTTCTACCGCGATCTCTTCTTCCTTTTCTGGCTTACCATGCCTTGATGGCTCTCCACGTCATTGTCACTACCTCATTCTCCAGTAAACACACAAATCGTTACGTTGATTATACAAATAATTAACATTGGTGTGAAGCACGGGCCCATGTTTTCTCTTTTCTTTGTGATGATATTTTTGACATGAAATTGTTCCGCGACAAACCGTCTACACTAAATCTGTGCCGAGAAGTGTGCAACAATGACATCGACACGCATTTAAAAGACGATGGGTTCACCAAAGTGTAAATTCCAAGTACAGACAATTCGGAAATTGAACAGTCTTACATTTATTTAAATAACATTGCTGATGTAATACCCAATGAAATTAGGTTAACTTCCGAGCATGATGTAGCCTTTCGTCCATTAACACCTATTAGCGACAGGATTTCGCACCCAATGGAAACAAAACAGACAAAAGTTCTATATGAAAGAGTGATGGAAGATATATGTGGATCGAATGATATAAACCTTGTATGGAATGACAATAGCACAGGTCAAACCAAGGATGGTAAATCGTATGTACGTTTCATAGAGATATATACAGACAAAACTGCTACAACATTGAAAACAAACTCACTCGTCGCATGTCCCGTACACGTCACTTTACTTAACTTTTCAGATAAGTGTCGTCGTTATTTTATTGATCATGGTCATACATTGGTTGGTTTCCTCCAAGTTGGTTTCCAGAAAATGGATTCAAAAGACAACGAAGACTGCGAAATTGACTAGAAAGAAATGTATTGTCCTTTACTGGTTACAGACTACATACCATTAACATATTCTTCAACTGGTCGCAATAAAAAATGACCTCGCTTCATCAAAATATGATCATGACCCTACAACTATTGTTAGGCAAATTAAATGCGGGATTTTCAGTAATACACAGGAAAATATTTCGATGGTACCTATTCCCGTTAATCTACTCTTATTGCTTCAATATCCCGGAAGCCAATGATATATCTGTGTTCGACACAATTTAACTCTACAAGACCTTGTTTCCATTACATGGATACAACAGTAGATATGAAAATGCTACAGGTCTGCCCACCTAGAAGAATGTAATCCATGCTGATATCCAAAAAGAAATATGTGTCTCTTGTACATATTGAAAATTCTCCTGAGACTAATATACATTATCGAAAAGATTGTCCGGAGCAGACTGCAGAATTCCTTCATGATATATCAATGGCGTCATGGGCGACACTATGGAATAAGGTATCTATTGTATACCCACGACTGCTTTGCGCTGGCTTTTTAAGCTAATTCACATATGAACCAGTACACAACCTTCATTTGCGAATCTCGAAGTTAATCAAGACAGGCATGATGAATTACCTATCCAGTCCCCAAATAACCACAAATCCAGGGAAACGATTACGTCTTCGAAAAACCTTCCAATCGATGCGTACAAAACTGTTACGATCATGCAACTCTCTTCTAGCAGCAATTGAGAACAACCATTTTGCGCTTCCTGGTTTACATATAGATTTTTCTACCAAATAAAAATCACAGACGTTGCTTGGATTGTTTCTGACAAATTCCATGAGGTGGATGTTGGAAGGGAAAGCCTACAGAAATCTTGACATTGTATTTCCCTTCGTTGCAGGTTTCATAGATAATATAACAGGGTTTCAATACAGAGATAACTACTCTTTACTCAGATATTATGTTATCCCTACTATATGATCATAAAAAAGACGGATGGGCACAATACGAAACAACGAACATTGCTACAAACATAAGGCATGTGAAAGAACTCATTATTTATACATTTGGTCCCCATTGTGACAATGGTATATATACATTGAATTTTCATATTCTCGATCATATCGTAGAGGATATTCAATCAATGGGTAACATGGCTATGCTGGATGCCTCTCCATATAGACATTTTAATGTGTTTATAAAACAGTCTTACAGATCGACTTCGAAATGTATTGCAACACATATGGATGAAACTGTAATCAACATGGTTCCAACATTGCGGAAACTCAGACAAAATTCTTATCCGCAACGACACATTCAATATGAACAATCAACAACCATTCCGAACTCGCAATCTCATCTCGTTCGGGACGGAGAATCCCTAACATTGCAATAATTCCGTTCTGTTCTAACAGAAGATGTCTCCACCATAGAATCCACATCGAAAAATTTACAAACTTTTTTAAAATGTTTGTCCACCGATGGCCTCAGAGTTTTTATTTCTCTTGTTATAAATATTGTTGGGAAGTCACAGAAGTTGTCATCGGATACGTACATCTCATTGGAATTATTGAAATCTGGTTTCATATACGGGGGTTATACTCCGACACTAAATGACTACGATGAAAGCGAAAATTTCGTCAGGTACAAAACCCTGTTCCTCTCAATGATCAACAGAAATAGAGGATGTTCTCCGCGACAGAATTTGGACCTAGTAAGAAGAAAGGAAATAGTTTTGTATTAATCAATGGTTCTGAAAACTGTAACGAACAATTCAACCTTGCAAAAATTTTACTACTATTCCATATAAATTTACAAGGGACAAACTTTGTTGGACAACATGCAATTGTGCAGTATTTGGCATGTACTAAACCACTGAACGCTGTTGACGACAAGTTGAATTGTGTGTATCTCCGATTGGCTGCTGATGATAAAATCGATTATACCTTGAAATATATTGAAGAAAATCATAATGCTGAAATTATTGAAACTGGAGAATGGTTCTACATCGTACCATTCCACACAATAGCCTCATTAATTCACGTCTTACGCTCCAATTTTATAATTGCACCATTTACGGAACAACTACAATGGCCATACCATAGTTCCTATATTAACCGATTCTACAGACAAACAACTGGATTCACAAATTAACATGCAACGTGTTAGATGTAACTGCGAAGAACATACATATTTTATATCCAAAAAAACACAAGAATCCAGTAACCTTGAATAATTACATCCATTTCATATACCGGAAATAAATGAAAACATAAAAAATAGTGCTGCAAGATATGTGTCCAATTATACCTTTGGATATTAAGAAACAGTATTAACCTCATTACTATATTCCTTCCCAAGCTTCCTCACTTGTGTCCAGTTGTTAACTATCTCGGTTAAGTACAAATCGTGAATAATGCCGAAATCGTTTCGAATGTAAAGTTCAAACCATTCCGCTCTAACGGCAATAAGATGTAGCACTAGACCTGGGTTCGTAACAGTTGAGGTAGCTTCAAGTTCTATCTCCATTACTTCCCCTTTCTCAATTCCTTCAATACATTGCGGTATCTTTAATTCTTCCCCCATGCCATTCATCCACAAACTTTATGATACAACCAATTAGTTGTTCAGTATCCAGTTTCAAGTTGGAACCATACAGAATGTTGAACTCTTTCTGCCTTCCCTGGCCGCGTTTCAATTGGACTGTGAGCAACTCAATATTGGTTATAATGAAAGAATATAACCTCGCAATGCTTCAAATTGTACCATCAACTGTATTGTCATAATCTCTGTTGGGAATGTAACCAAGAAATGTTTGCAAGATGGATGGACTAGGTGCATTCTTGAACAAATTCAAACAATCTTTGTCAGCATCATCTTGAATGGGAACGGTTCTCGGTAACCTATCTAAACTACCCTCATCACTTTTTGTGTTTCCATGCTCTCTACTTCGATGTCAAGAACACCTTCTGATTCCTTATTACATTCGAAACCAGTCATTGCCATCTGATCCATCTTTGTAGTGCGCCAATGTGCCATGTCCTTCACATTTTCCAGATTTCTATGTAACATCTTCCCTATTATAACCTCAATTTGACTTTTCTTCCTTTCAGCAGCTCTTGTTTCTTTCAAATGGTATCTTGAAAGAAGGCATGACTAACACAGTTGTTCATAGAATAGAGTTTTCGCCATACGTTTCCTAGAACTGAATGTATCAGAAAATAGCTGCCTTACATGACTTGCCAACATAGCAGTATTGCTATTCGCTTCAACAACATCATTCTTTCTGCGCTCAGTTGTGAACATTTCCATGTTTTCGTCATCTTTTAA
>JAULBU010035141.1:0-35703 GCA_032358235.1 Odonthalia washingtoniensis
CATGTTTCATTGATGTTGACAGTGATTATATCTCACATCCTCTGCACTGCGAATTCTTTGCACATTTGTACATGTCCATAAGAAACCATGTTATGACAAATGACAAGTTTTCAATTGAGTGGAATAAAAGCAGAGACACGTCGCCGAAGTAATTTGTTGGAATATTACAGATATATACCGATAAAACAGCAACAACTTTGAAGTCGCAATCCTTAGTTGAATATCCCATACATGTCACATTTTTGAATATGTCTGTACAATTCAGACGTTTTCTGATGGACAATGGTTATACCGCAGTTGTCTTTCTTCCTGTTGGATTACAAGGATCACAGTCAGAAAAAGTCATAGATCACTACTGCGGCAATAGTGACACAGACAGTGATGACACTATTACGATAGACTATCACGTCCAACTGACCTCGTCAGTGCGGCGTAGAGATGATAAAATGGTTTCGTTGCATGACGCAATGACAACGGTTCTTGTTCCGATAATTGAAAATTAGATGGATTGTTTTACAGTATGTATAAACAACAAGATGAAATGGAATTGCTTCCCTGTCATGGTGTCATACTGCTGTGACATACCAGAAAGCAAAGACATGTCTATGGTTCTATATAACTTCACCGCCACACGTCCATGTGTGGGATGCTTGGAAACTTCAACCGATTTCAATACAGGTCCAATACCTGCATTATCGCCTCCCAGAACCGTTGAATATGCACGAAGCAGAAGGGATGCCGTTACCACTTTGTTGAAATCAGCAAATATATCGTCGTCAACTGCAGAGAAGAATTGTTTACGAAGGAAAGCACAGCACATTCTGCAGGAAATTTCTGTCACACCATGAGTGCCATTTCTCGAGAACCTCAAGAAGAGACATCCGCACTTACTCCTTCCAGGTGTGTTCCCAATGTTTACGTATGAAAAATTTCATAAACTTCATCTCGGTACTTATAAAGCAATCAAAACTTGTTTCATGGCATATATCTCAAGTACATTCTTAACTATGAAAAGAATGGACAAACGGGATGACGAGAAACAATTTAGGACAAAGCGCGTGGTTTTTACGGGCTTGTAATTCACTCCTCGCTGCAATAGAAAATCATTTTGGTGCACCCTGGTTTCATGTTGACTTCTCAACAAGGGAGAAACCCCGACATCTGAACGGTTTCTCCTTAAGTAATTCAATTTGAGGAATGTTGGAGGGAAAAAAATTATAAATTTTTGTATATGGTATTCCCTTTCGTTGCAGGACATATCGATATAGTCACTGGTTACCAGGATGATTCTCCTTTGACAAACATTTGCACAAATTACACAACATTAATGCAAGCTTTGCTATACGACAATAATACCCTCGGGTGGTCACAGGAATCGATAGATGACACCAGGACAGAATTAATATTCTCAAATTTCAATGCATAGAAACATTTCAGCAACATTGAGATACTGGAATCCTTGCATTGCAATTCCATTTACTAGGCCAAGTGGTAGAAGACCTCTCTAGTTTTGGAAGTCTAAATATTATTTATGTATCACATTATGAGCACTTCAATACATTATTCGAACAGTAATATTGGTCTACTTCCAAAAAGATGGAAAACAAAATGGATGAAACATTGAAAAATATGGGACCAACAATTTCAAATATACGTCAAAGTTCAACAAATCCTGCGTTTCTAAAACAACGTTCCATCCAGATTGTTATACTTCATTCGACAAGAACTTCTACTACGACTAAAGGTAAATCACAGTTATCACCATATTTGGTACGGGAAGATATTTCTGTTTCGTTACAACAGGTTGTTGCCACAAAAAAAGAATGGGATTTTGTAAAGAATCCACAACACAGATTCTTATGCCAATATTGAAAAACTTGTCACGTACCAATCTTACAGTCTTCATGGATCTAGTTCAAACGTACTTCCGAAACCACGATCTGTTGCTTACAAACTCCGAGATTTACCTCACATTTGTCAAGTCAGGGTACATAGTTGACGGACATCTTCCATCGTTGCAACAGTATGACAGTTCTATAAATATTGTAAATTACAGACCTCATACGCCACATCGCCGTAAAATGCAACGAATATTTGCAACAACACAGTTCGGTCCCCGCAAGAAGAAAAGGAACAGGTTCGCCCTTATAAAGGATGGTGACGGAATTAGTCCCGTTTACTATATAGCAAAGTCCCTCCTTCTATTCCATACGAAACAATACCATACTATGGACAGAAATAATTTGGCTTTCGTACAATACATGGAATTCACTCAGCCTCTCGATAACTTCGATGAAGTTCTGAACTGCATATTCCTTCAATGGGCTACATCTGATGAGGTTGAATAGACAATACATGGCAAAGACACAACTTCCGTGGAACAAATTTTAGAAACAGGATAGTGATACGATATCATTGATTTCGATACCATATGTTCATCTGTACATGTATTACGGTCAAGTTTCCGAATTTATTTCTTTACTGAACAGTTACAATGACCAAAGAAACGGTTCTACATTAATTGTTTTTACAGGGCAAGAGATTCGTTCCGATATCTAACTACTGGTACCGACGAAAATGACGAAGATAAACACCCCACACAACGTGGTCGTTTACATCAATTTATTTCACATTACATGTTCTGTCATTCCAAATTTCCATGTCTGTTTCCACTCACGTCGTTACCTCCCCTATCTTCAAACAAAGTACTTCGTACTGGTCCTTTGTTGTACGGCTTTCCGAGTTTATCAATACTTTTCCAGTCAAAAGCTATTTCTGCGATATAGCAGTTATGCATAATCCCATATGGTGTTCCGATGTACTGTCGAAACCAGGTTGATTTTACAGATATAAAATGGTTCTTCGGAATTTTCGTGGTAACAATTATTATGGCGTCACGTTTCATTTCTTTGAACATACGGTCTTCCTCTCCCTCTACGCATTCCGGTACTTGCAACTCTTCCGGGACCCATTCTTCTACAAACCATCTCATTTTCTCAATGAACTGTTCTGTCGTCAGTTTTGCATACTTTGAAAACGTTTTTGGTTGAATTCTTTCTGACGACCTCCCCCACTATATTCCTTCACAATGAATAGTTTAACACAACTAAAAATCCAAGCATTTACGGACGAATACTCATTACAGTCCCTTCCAAAATGTCCCATTCTTCTTCATCCGGGATATATCCAATTAAATCATGCTATACCGCGGGTCCGATCTTGTTTCTAAACAAATTCAACAATTATTCATCGTCATCATGTAGGTCAACTCAAGGTCTAACAGAACTGCCGCATTCCCGTAATTCAATATCTGAAAGGTCCGCAGTACGCCACCATGAAATGTCTAACCCACTGTTTCTATTGTATTTCATTTTCTTTCTGTTCACGACAACAATTTCCTCCTCCGTTCGTTCCCTTGCACCGAATTACGTCAAATTGAATTGGGATAGTAGAGAGCCATAGCCAAGTGCTTCAAAGAATCGGTCTTTAGCAGCTCTTTTCCTTTCACTGCAAAAATCAGATAACAACTGTCTGAAACGCCCCTCTAAAGTTCCAATTTTTGCTAACTTTTCAATAACTTCATCCCTCATTTCTTCCGTCCGATATATGTATACGCTTTCACAACATGAAAGGTGAGCTCTAAGTAATGAACATCTAATATCTTTCTCGCTGTTTATGGACGGGACATATATGTTGTTTGCACTGCATAGGACGGCCATTGGTTTTGGTACAATCATTGAAGCGTCGGACAGCTTCATGCCATTATCTATTACAATGTCTGCTATGTTCGTCTGGTTTCTGGCATTCCGCTCATTATATTGGCCCAATTCACACATTTCCTTGATTCCCCACTTTTGCATTCTCAGGTCTACTGCCAGTCCAATTTCAAAATATTTTGTGAGAACTTTCCTTATCATCCTCTCCACATACTTTCCATGACTCTTTTTGTTATCTCTAATCTTTTTAAGAAGTTCTTTATTCAAAACTTCTAAACTCTGCACAATTCCTTTTACTTCAACATTCTTACAATCAACTTTCATAACTTCTCATTGCAGGTCCTTGATTGAAACCTCTTTTCGCAACGTCTTCCGTGATTTTCAATTGGCACAAAATCTTGTACTAATTCATCAACACAGAAAGTCTCGAGTTCTTCGCAGTTGGTTTTTGAACATCTTCTTCTAGCCTACGGAAACCTTCCACATTTACTTCTTCTTGTACTGTCGAAAATTCTTCCAATGCAGCACCCACACTGGTAGCGTTTCTACCATTTCCCGCAGTATTTACAATCACATCACTATCCTTTCTGTAATCCATATCATCCGTGTCACGATTGTTCACTTCATCAATACCACTCATAGCTGAAGATTCGTTTGTACCTGTTCCGCTCATTATACCATTACATCATCTTCTGTTTCCACAAACTCCACGAATCCTTTCTCTGCCTCGACCTCGACCAACACCACGCCTTTCCACAACCATATTAGAACTAGGACCACCGATTTATTCTATCACATCGTCACTTCCGCAACTACCCGCTCTCACCACTTTCGACAGGGATTCCGAATTTCCCACTGTTGACCCCGACAATCTTTCTGAACGTTTCCTGGCTCTCCTGCGATTCGCCATATCTGATTTCAGAACAATAAATGAATAGAAATAATTTGAAGATTAACTTTCATTCTTGGTACAATATTATCTTTAACTTTCGATAATGGAACAAGTTCCTACATAGGTTGAAACTACATGTGATGGCTTTGATAGTAGATGTGTACAGCTTGCAGTCAAAATGGCACTACACTATTTGTCTGGTAGACATTGTATGCTATTTCTACACCATGTGGAGTTCGATTTTTTGCGGAAATAAATTAAATGATTTTCCGCAAACCCGCTTCCATTATATAGAGTGGAAATTTTATTATTTCTGTACCTTCTTTCATTTCATTCCAAACAGAGCCTTTCTAACACAGGCTGTATATGATACGAATAGGAATTAAACATTATTTAAAATAAAACATTATAGATAGCTGCTAATATAATAAACTACTCTCCATTTTACCACCCACTTTTCTTACCGTACCGTGTTTATGGAAATGATCATTTATCAAATACATAATCAGAATGTGGTTACTACCATGGAAGAAATCACTTTACACCCATGTGTTTGCATCATCTACAACATCATGGTAAAACGTGAGCCACAAGTAGTTAAGTTTTAACTATGTCCCTTCTTCATTACAAATCATAGTATACCATTTTGCAGATAGGGTACTATTCTCGAAATTGAACTCTCTCAACAAAAAAAGTACTCCAACGTTATTGACTCTATAACACATTTTCCTTCTTTAATATCAGTATAAACTAACAAATAAAAACAAGACAGGGAGAAGATAGAAATGAGTCGAACATTTGTTCAATTTCAACACTACCACTTTCATACATTTCATTTAACTATTCAATTACTTTCTCGACAATTCCTCACAATTTCAGTCGAAATCTCCTTACAGTACTCAACTGACGGTTCTTGCTTTCAAAATGATCTTTCATCAAAGTCAGCGTCGCAGATGATGTTAATAACTGCTTCCACCTCCTTTCTTCCAACAAAATATTCTATGATACCTAAAGATACAGCCAATGACTTGTTTAGCACCCCAGCTTTGCTCTTGTCCATTTCATGCCCTATTTCTTTTAATAACGATACGAATTTAGCTATAGTTCCACTATTACCAGCAGGCTTTCGTCATTCATACTGTTGCCTATCGGAACCGGTCATGATAATACGAGATGTTCCTGTTTCAATTCCTGTTGAATTATCCAGTTGAAAGCTACAGCTGTGTTCTGTGACGGCAAGAGTTGGGTGAATAGGTGCATATGTTTTGCTCTATTAAAAATCATCACAAGACACATCAATTACATAAACTACTGAAATATGTTTCGTACATTGCTTTTATATTTCAGAGCCGGTTTCATACATCATGATGTATCCATATTTTGCATGTCATGAATCTGTACCCCCATTCCTTGTTTTAAAGGCCACATACTTGTGGTGTCTTCTGAGAAATTTCGAGGACACCAAGCTATTTTGTTGAGAGCATACACGTGACCGAAAGCTTACGTCCACATTTCATTTTTCGGATCCCTTATTTTTTTAAATTGCTTTATTTTCTGATGTTCAATTTGTTTTAATTGCTTTATTTTCGGATTTTGTAATTTTTTATTATTTTCTGTCGTATTTTCACTTGATTTTATACTAAAAAATAATATTGGAAGTTTAAATGGCAATACGATTTTCCGATTTCTCAACACTTTTCAGATCTGCCGTTACCATAATTCAGTGCGAGAAATGACTGTTGTGTGCCCTATTAAGTTATTAAAATTTCAACTGATCAGCCATTTATGTGCCGTTTTCATACAATTCCATTACCTACTTTCCTCCCATCCACGCACATTGCCATCAACCAGTCACAACTATAACCGATCAACTTGCAACGATGATACCAACACGATGACAGTTCACTCATTCTGGACATTCAACAGCGACTGGTACATTTCCGTTCTTATCGCGATGAACTTATTGCATGCGTAAACATTTTAGCACAGGTAAGTATTCATTAAGTAATAATTCATTCAAACATTTTAGTATAACTCCATTAATATTTGTTAACCTTCCTTTACCTTCACTTCTTCTTCTGATTTTCGTTCACAAGTTACCTCTCTTCTTCAACTACCTTGATTCAGGTAAATAAGGTTTACAGTCCTCCTCCATATACAGTTTAATACTCTAATTCCCATTTCATGATCTTTTCATATTCAATTTACTAGCTTTTGTTATATTCTTCATATTTAGTAATGTCATTTTTATATGTCTGCAGATCAATGTGATGTATCTGCTCACGGTGAACGAATGCATATGAAACCGATTTTTTTTGATATATATTATGTAACATGATAATATAATGTACAATTATTTGATGCGTTTCTTGGTATCTGCTCACGGTGAATGAATGGATATGAAACCGATTTTTTTTGATGTATATTATATAACATGATAATATAATGTACAATTATTGGATGCGTTTCTTGGTCGTTTCTTATGGTGGTTTCCTTCTTCTATTAATACATAGTTTCTGCGTTCTTTCAATTTTCCCTGTTCCATACAATTTGTCATAGATCCATCTCTATCACGTTTTTTATTATTACATTTTTTTTATTATTGCGCTTTTCTCTTATTTTTATCAAATTGTCCAATTTGATATCGCATGATATCTTAAATAATAAAAATATTAATATCGTGTATACCATAATTAGTATACATGTATTGCAATGTAAATTGCTATTATTGTACATAACATTCCCATATACAATCATACCATTCCTACATATAACAGATTTATACACCAGAAATCGCAATAACCATCCACTTTCACATTCATGAAATGAATGTAAAATGGATGAACCATTGTAGATTGCATACGGTATATGAATGAATTAATGTAATGTACATACACTCAAACATTCAGCACATGAATGTAAAAGTCAATGTGACTTACATTACAAAATACATTTTTCGCAGTTTTATATGAAGAATTTATTCAACGTCTCATACACAATGTGTAGTTACGAGTCCAGATAACATACACAAAAATCTCCTGTGTATGAAAAAAATTCCAATGATGCATTCGTGTAATTTTTCAAACAATGTACGTTGGCCCGGACTATTTCTTCCATTTATTCTGCGCCGTCCGTAAGTAAATTTCTATTCCTCATACATTAAAACATACAGTATCTGTATGCCACAGTTAATGTCCCATACATTTTATCTTCAAATTGTGTGAATTTTTCCTTCAGTTCCCATCCGTAACCATTCAAATACTATAGTTTTCTGTATGTGACCTACACGGACCCCCAAAATTCGGATGGCCTAGTAGATGTCAAATTCACCCCAAAACTACGCCTCTTGAATGTAGGCATTCAGTTCCGGAAACACAGACGCAGGCATCGCATCAATCAGGGCAATAGGTCACACCGCGATTCCAGGAACTGTTGCCTACAAATTATAAACAATCTGCCCCCGTCTGTAATCTTATCCATTTGTATCGGATTACACCACAAATATACATACTTGTAGAACACAAGCTAGGACCAGTTTTTTACAGTACGTTGAGGTTTTGCGAGTGACACATCTCCACCTTACGGTTCAACCATCTTATACCAGTCGTAGCAAGTAGCTTGATATTACTGTTCTGATCTCCAACCTCCGTGCGTGCATAAATACGTCTCTTACTGCTGTCCCCCATACATCAGAGATCACAAATCCACATCTTCTATACACCCAACTTGCAGTACACTTCACAAATCCATATCGACTATACACCCAAACTGCTTACACTTTGCTGTATTCTACGACACGGTGCTGATTGCAATCACCTGGAATATTGCCGTTAGTGTCCACCGGTATCATTCGACAGGTTGAGCTGGTGAAATCGGCTTGTGTTTTTGGTTGTCATATATTACGTTTCTTGTCGGTCTGTGTCATATGTAAAACTCCGTCGTTTGATTTTTCAATTGCTCCACCATTAAACATTAATGGTTTATCATTTACAAACCCCCATGCCTTGTAAATAATTTTGGAGCATGTTTCTCTTTTCTGTGAAAAAGTACTTGTTTCCAAACACTAATAAGCCTTCCACCCTACAATTATACCATACTATGGTTAAAGTTAATAATGTTCAAATACGGGGTAGTACGCCGTACTTGAACACTATTAATGTTTTCCAACTCACATGTATTCCTCCTGGATAGTATCATTCCCAATTCCACGATATGGTGTTCCAGGTAGTTTAAGTACCAATGGAGACCACTTTAATAGATACCTTATAGTGTTTCATAACCCTTAGTACCATGTTATAATGTAAACCCAGTTTGTATGTGACTGAATCTCACTCTTCTTCCTTGAAGATTTTTATAAATGGTTGATAATATTCGACATGAGTCTCACCAAGAAGCATTTGGCGACACGAGAGGACTAAGTACGAAGGGATTCTTAGTTTTGCGGAGAGACCACACACTTATTAACGAAACCAGAGCGACTCAGCGCGTCGTCAGGATCTGGGTCTCCTCCGCAGTGCGAGTTTGAGGTTGAAGCCCCCGCCATGGTGTTTCAGCGGTCTGAGCTGCACCGAGTCAAGGATTGACTATGATGGAAGTCGTTTCGCGATATTCGGTACTGGATTTCTTTGACCAGTGGAAAGGCAACGGATATCAATCTGCTCTATCCGGATATCATGATGAACAGAGATGCTGAAGACGTAGAGTACGGAGTGATACTGGAATATGACGTGCGGAAAGGGCAACAGAGTTGGTGGAATGGACGTTGTTCATTGAACGCAGAATTGAAGGCACACGTCTATGTTTCCGGGAATAAATGCCTACTTCCAAACGATGAAAGTGTACGGATGTGCCTGGGAACCATTATTTATTTTACCCATATGAACGCCCCATTGGTCCATTCGTAGAATGAACATTAAAAAATCGTAGATTTTCTACGGGCATTCATATTGTCAAAAACTGGTAATGTTATATACGGCGGGCATTCAGTGTTTTGCAGTTACGTGTGATTGCAATAATTAATCATAAAAAATAATGTAGGCCCCAATTTTGGTCATTGCTGTCACCACTTTTTAATCTAATTTTATGAAGACAGTGAATACAGTATTGCGTTTATGACAGCCAGCAATACAAAAATATCAGAGAGGAATGCAGAAAAGCCACCAGCAATGCAATCACTGTACGTTGTGAATGACTACATTGAAGAGCTGAAAGGTAGCCATTCACATTTACGTGAGAATTAAAATCTCGGTCTTTCCATTACATGTCCATTTGAAATTAGTAGTACGATATGGAGTTAGAATGTAAAACATTATATCATTATTGTGTTCCCGGTCCTTCAGAACACCGTTCACCTCCGTATATCCCACGGCCAGGCCGTCCTTAGATCTGTCCGTGGATACAAAGTAGATGGAGTATGTTCCCGACTGCCAAAGATCGTTGTGTTTCAGTGTAGTAGCTTGTGGATCATATTACAAGCCTGATGACGATTGCACTGATAATAGATGAAGACTGTGGAAAATGTGCCTATTAATCCATACAGTAAAGGATAAAAACATTCTTTTAATGGTCCCACAACAGCAGCTCGTGGAGATATTGTTGTTGTAGCCCCAAAATATTGAAAATAGGTTTCTCAAGCTGATAATCAGAATTAAACACGACCTTCCACACGTCCCTTTCCACTATTTACATGCCAAATCCCCATGGTTCTCGTCTAGCATCGTACAAGAAGTACTACTATCACTATTCTTTCATGTATGCTTTCAATGTGTAGACTGGCTATGAGCTCCTCAGCTTACAAACTACTTTCTTTCTCGTCCCTGTTCTTTCTCTCTCCGTACCCACTGTTCATTTCTGCCACCTTGGCCATCCCTCGTATGACATCAGTTCCTATTTGTCTCCATTAGTTTCCTCCACTGTATACTAACAATTTACACGTCAATCATTTTACGTATATATTCAAACAAGAATCAGGGACGATAAATTCTTGCTTTTTTGCTTCTTCGACTTTTTCAACTAGACTAACATACTCTCTTTCAGGACCGAATAGTCCAATTTTAATTTTCAATAATCACCCGTTCATTCTATTCCCCAAACAATGCTCATTGTCCCATTTTTTGACACGGAGATACCTGCATTAGATTTTCGTAACTGGAAGTTCCAGGTCAAACTTTTCTGCCATACTTTCCTAACGGATCATACAGTCCATGTACTACTGTCAGTTGTAGAGGCAGTGCCTCTATGCCGCTTTGGGGAACATCTCTACATATCATCTGCTAACTTCTGTTTTCTTCATCCTTCTCATGTTCTTCTTCCGCCTTTATCCGTAACACTTTCTTAGATCCTCTTGGTCAACTGATCATAATTTCCATCGTATGTATCATCGTCATCATAATTATCTTGTTTTTGTTCATAATTTCTGCCCGTTTTCCTGTCATCTTCATCATACATATAATCCCATTCAGAAAAGTTATCCTCTGAAAAATTCAGCACGCTAATCTGTTTCATTATTCCATATTCCTCCACATGTGGTCTCCGATGGTCGTTTCGGTCATCACCGTCCTCTTTTCCATCATCCTCATCATCACTGTCAGCAATATCAGTAAATTTTGTTGACGATACTTCTACAGGTTGTTATCGACATTTCTCCACTGCCGTACAACTAGAAGAATTAGGCGTATTATTGAGGCGGATGAATTTAAAGACCCAGCTGCTGCAATAACAGCGACAGATACGAGTGACAACCATCGAAAATGGAAGAGAGGTTGCGGACGATGAAAACAATGGGAAAACAGGACCATGATGAATGTAGTCGATGACGACAACTTCTATAGCCCCTTGTTTTTGTTGACAGTTATTCCGCTAATACCCGGTCAGGAATATGACAGGTCTGACCAAGATACAATGACTTAAAAATTCCGTCCATATGGGGTTCCCGTTTTTGCAGGAAATTAAATAACTGATTTTTTGCAACAAAAAACCAATTATTTAATTTTCTGCAAAACCTTTCTCTCCATATGGAAGCCGAAAAATTGCAGGAAATTAAATAATTGACTTTTCCTTCATACGGAGGAAATGTTTTACATTTTTTGTTCGTCCGCTAGAGCTGTATAAATAAGCCTACCTAGCCCTAGGCGAAAAATTAATTATTTAATTTCTTGTCATTTCGCACTTGTACGGCACTACCACAGCATAAGAAAATGGAATGCTGTAAATTATTTACATCAACCTCACCTCGGTCAATCAAATTACCTACAGTCGACTTGAATGAGGTCGAACCCCAACATCTCAATCCCAACATTGGAAATAGCATGATTGCCCGCTGTAACAGCCGCACCAAAAGCACCACCTCCATACTATAAGGTAAAAACAAATACCTCGATACATGATCTAGGATATCGTTCAAGAATCCGGACAAGTTTTAGAATTTCGTGAATACGATCGCATCATCCGATCACATTCACTAAATTCTTATCAATGTATATGATATACATTTTTGGTATATCGTTCTGTAAAGTGCTGAAGTACGGGCATTACACTTTCCTTCCATGACGCATTCACCTCTCCATTCATAACCCAAGTTCAATACTGAAAAATGAAGAATTCGTACTCATCAATGCTTGCGGAGATGACAGTCCACTTCCATTTCCACATCCATTTCCATTCGTAGTTTTTGCCAGGCTCGCAACAACTAAGAACGGAAATGGAATTAGAAGTGCTACTGAGTGGCAAGGATGTGAGCACTGCAGTATGAGTAGAATATGTCGCGAAATTTGAAGTCGGCGTCATACCAGATGATTCAATTCGTTGTTGAACGACATTATTGGGATGATGCGTACTGTTACTAGTAGAGTTACTATGACAATTATCATTAATGTTAAAATTATTACTACGTGGAGGGTCGCCATGATTATTTCCATTTCCATTCCCACTCCCACTCTGCCTTTCTCCTCCATTTTGCATGCCATCAATCTTTCGTTTCTCACCATCATCACCTTTCTCTAATCTTCTTCAACAGTCACAAATACTCTTGATTGAACAAAACTTTCATCTATAGTTCCAGCCTTCCGCTACTCCAGGCTGCGTGTTGGACGTAAACAGTTGGAAATAATAATCATCATGCACTGTACATCACGGACTATTTCTTTTTTCACCGCTACTTATACCGGTATCAGGAAACAGTAAATACCAACCCTTAAATTCTGGAGTTCTGAAAAAATCCCATCTTCCGCAGATAAATATAAGCGCATGTCACTGAAAGTAATAGCCATAGTCACTATGGCTATCACTTTCAGTTATATGCGGTTATATATTAAAACTTCTTGTTCTGTTTCGTCTACAGCAGACAGAGACAAAAGTAGTCAAATGTCACATCTATTGATATATTTTTGAGAGTGAAAAAGAAAAAAGGACACGGAAAGACTTCTCTATATTACCAGACCCATTTTCAAATCGACGAATCAAATGTCATTATCATTGGTGACATGACAGGGAATTGTAAAACTCAGTAATATTATTTTATTGTGCAAGTAACGGCAGTGTAGTGAACAGTGAACATGAACATAAATAAACATGTGAAGATGAAAAGAAAAAAATTCAGAGAGCAAGATGTAGTTCAAATTATGTGATTCTCAATCAATCGCTATTTTTGGTCAACCCCTGAACAGCTCCAAAAATCTAAAATCCCAATTCGGAATTTTTTTAAAATTTACTCCCATTTGTTTACTCTCTTTCAACCTCCACTACTCAACCCACGCTAACAGAGATGACAGTACTTATTGAGATTTGATGCAAAATTCGAAATAACAGTCATAGTTCGAAGAATAATAGAATTTATATAAACTCGTAAATTCAAACAATTGTCATTGACAACAATTTTTGTGTACATGCAGCAAGACAAAACCCGAATCGGGTTGATTTTGTCATCAGATTTTCCTATAATTTGATTGTATTCTGGTCGCAATCACTTCGGTTAAGTCGGACACCAGCCATTGTCAGTCAAAGCTGAACTCAATATCGATCTTGTTTAGAATGGCTACAGCTACACCCACGAAAATGAACAGACCAATGGCCTTTAGGTCACGCAAAGAGTTATTACGACTTCATACCAAGATTCCAGCATCTTTCATTGAAACTCTAAAGCTCCTATCGTCGAGCAACAGAAGCAAGAACAACAAAGCCTTCTCTGTCACCGCCGCCATCCAGCTACCGCCTGTCCAATCCTTGCGCCATCATCCCTCCCCTCCCCACCTCCCGGCCGTCTACGCCTACATAGTACAGTGTTCTCTGCATTTAAAATTCAAAATTTTATTATTATTATTATTACGGGACTTGCATTACAGTAGTATATTACTACAAGTGGATCACAACAAAGAAAAACAAATAGATTTTACGAAGAAACGTTTCCGTTTGTTTTGAAAGGAAGAAATAAAATAAAATAAAATAAAAGTGTAGCTGGAGCTGGAGCTCCAGCTTTTTGTTTTTCGCACCTTCCAAAACACTACTGTTCTTCCAAAACACTCAACACCCCCTTGCCCATAAAAACATAGGCGAGGGGGTTGAGCGCGTTGTGAGTGATCCGGACGGGTTGCGGAATCAAACCTAACATCATAAATGATATCATTGTCCTTATCATTATCGATAACTTTCACGTCTTCACGACTGTCGACAACCTCAAAAACAACGAAAGCAGTGTTACGAAACAGAATAATGTCCCTGACTACAATAGACATGAAGATCAACGACATCAACATAAATATGCTTATGGTGGGGGGAGGCGATGATGATAAATCTACTCCTGTATCAAGCAGTGGAAGAACGAGATCATCATATGAATCATTGATTCTGGAAAAGTAGTTTTCATCAGCAGCATACACATGTACGTCAAGTAGTAGTAGCACGACTGGTAGTACGAGTATAGAAAGAACATTGAAAATAGGAGGCGTAGCTGGTGTTTACAAATGTGGTAGTTGCCAAACGAGTTTTGAGTCATGGACTAATATGATATCGCACTGCATACATTAAAAACATGAGCTGTTGTAGAAGAATATGAAGAGGTCAATATCAACGTTAAGGTCAAGATTAAGGTTCATATGCAGTGAGTATGACTTGAAATTTAGGGATAGATCAAATCTAGTACATCACATGGGTCATTACCATAAATAAATCCTGGTCATGTGCTGTCCACATAGCGACTGTGTGTTCAATTGTCCTGTGAAAGTGGAGCTTTATATTTAATTTTTCATTTTTATATATCATTTATTCAATTTAATTTTCTTTGTACTGACTTTTTTCCGCTTTCTTCCCTATAAGGTGCAGATTACTATAACTTCAATGGAAATTGGATGGTTCACCAAGCTGCCTCATTCTCTTTGCACCCTATCGCTGCACCCAACACAACACGTATGACCCAAACCATACTCACCCTCAACCTGCACAACAACAACAATCACCGCCTCCTCCCGATCTTTTTCTCGGCCTCTCCGGTCTGCAGTCTCGCAAAGCGTACGAGACTGTCTGCCCATCTTCCCACCGCCGTCCTACGCCAACATCCTACTACACTAACACAACAACAACCCCTACAAATCGTTAATGATCATCATCAACATCATCCCTCTGCCATTCAATAGTGCTCACATCCTCATCATCATACTCATCGCCATCTTACTGCAGCAACGCTATCACTGTGTAACGTGCAATCGTTTGACTTGCACATATTTCCAATGCTGCGAAAAGCAGTAGTTGACGAGAAAACTACGGACTTTGTTCAATCGGTTATGGAGTTACATCAACTTGTTGAACAAATCATTACACCTCATTGTTACTTCCTTCTTCGAATAGCCCCACCACTAAATTTACATTCACTTCATATTGTAAAATTGAAACTTTGAATATGACCGCCACCTCAAATTACAGATTTACCTATCGCTTCCGCCTTAGTTCATTTCCTGTTCAATAACAACAACATTTTGGGAATTTTCAATTCATCAGTTGTGTCACCACATCTGTTCCTCAACTTCAACAACAGCGGCATCCATAACAATCCATAGTTTTGCCGATATCTTTCAAACAGAACTCTTTAAAACTTAGTGCTCTGGGTTTGTCTCTACAAAACGCGGGACTTTCTATGCCTTCTTCACCTTACTCCGCAGATTATATTGATATCCACAAGCGCATCAATCGAATAGAACACCATCAATCGCCACTTGACCATCGCATGTTTGATCATAATCAAAATGAACAGAATATACAATCAGAGAAGATAGAATGAGAAATTAAAACAAATTTTGAGTCTTCATTACAACAAAGAAAAAAATGAATAGACCTCATTGACCCTCATTTAGTTTCCTTCAATCAACAGATAAATCACTATCCACTTCACCATCTATCAACAACAACACACTGCATCCACATACATAATCTATTTTGAAATAAGTGTTCCTGTGTTGCATCAAAGTTGAAACTGGGATTGGGGAAGTCATGATCGGATGACAAAGCAGTCAGAAAGTTGCTCAACGGTACAGCGTGCCGATCAACGCGAAGGTACTTGACTGTTTGTCCTGACCGGTCGCCCGCTGCTCGCTGCAGCGACCGAAGGTGGCATATTATTATGAAATAGGGCTTCTGTAAGCATTGCTCACAGAACGAAGAACTATAAATTTGTAAAGAAAAGTGAACATCTAGCTCCGCGTATCAGTGTGGCCTAGTTGGTTACGGCCAATCGCACTGATGGTAGGGCCACGAGTTCGATTCTTGTTGGTGACACTGACGGAACTTGAGCGGGGGATGTCACCCGATGCGGGGGTATTTCTTGCTCGACAGTAAATTACTGTAAGCCACCACTGTAAGCAAATATAAAGAAACAAAAATGATGATTTTCTCAAGGGATCAACTTCTTCCCTCAACCTCAGCAAGGTTATGGTTATGGATTACATCAAAGGTTCGGCGATGCTGTTACTACTGCCACTGCTACATATGGTGTTGCAGGTAGTGATGTTGGTGGTACTACCACCAACAATCGGTTGTGTCTGTTATGCATCAGAAAATTCACCTGAATGGTACAATCAGGGTAGTGGGTACGGTGTCGATGAGTCTATGATGGGAGATGAAAGTGTTGGCGGTGGTGGAGCCGGTGGCGGTAGCGGTGGAATATCTAGAGGGTACAGAGGTGGTGGTGGAGGTGATACACCTTCAATAGAGTATGAAGTAGGATCAGGGACACACTTAATTATCCATGTGGTGGAGGAACATCCTTGAAGAACGCTTCTGTCGGAACTGCTGATTATCCAGGTGGTGGAGGGACAACCTTGAAAAACTCTTCGGTTGGAACTGCTGACTATTCAGCACCTGGTTAATTTGATAATACGATGCAGCAAGTTGATGGTGGCATACCTGGATACGAGGATGTTGACAATGGTGTGGCTGACGATGCATATTCATTCTCGCATCCTGCAGTAGACGGACATGATAATGATGGATATGGAATTCAACGAACCTCTACTGCATCATTCATCAATAATACAATCAAGAATGATAGTGAATCAACAGTTACACCTCAAACCATGACAGTCGCCACTGAAATGGTAGACCATCACTATCTGTCAAGACATGCCGAAAGTGGATAAAGTGATGGACATGATAGAAATCCATTCAACGCAAATGTAAATGAAAAGTTAAGTCGTGGAGCAGCAGCAACAGATCTAAGATATACTCAAGAAACTCGTCGATCACTTCTCGCATACATATTAGGAAGGGCTAAGGGAAGGACGAGTATGGCTCGTGATTCAATTGGAGAACCTTTATCAGGTACGGGATCAAACCCTTCACTAACACCTTACGAAGTGCGTATTAATATTCCTCAAGCGTTATCTGACGAAGGTGATGACAGTATCTATTTGAGTAATTACCAGATAACTTATCTAAAGAAGGTTGAACCTTCTTTCTTCATCTGCGTTCCTTGCTGCTGATGGTGCTCCCTCATCGAACCGGCGTATAGTATTGAGAACGAGTATTAATCTGATGATTTTAATAACGATAAATTAACTTTATTTTTAAAAAAACCTTTCCACCTTTTTAAAAAAACGAAGATTATGGTTGCTATGTTTTTTAAAATAATCCTCCATATGGAGGAGAAGATTTTGCAAAAAAACAGTCATTTAGTTTTTACAAACAGACGCAGTCTTAAATGAAGATAAAATGACGAAAAAAATAACATTTAACAGACACTAGAGGTATTTGGGACGGCGAAATGTGGATAAATTGTGGTAATCTTTTTGACGCCACGTTGCAAGAAACAAGCGTAACATTAACTTAAACATTTTTAAGAAACGAAAGTTGGCAATCCTTCAACACCAAAAACAAAATTAATGTAGTCATTGAGGTGTATGTTATTCAAAGAGCGAATGTTTGAAAAAACAGAAACGAGAAAAAAACGAACTAGTCGTTAAAAAGTAATTTATGCAAAGAGTGAACTGTTGTAAAACAGAAACAAAAGAACCGTACCAACAAACGAGATGGTAGCAAAATCAGAATATCGATTGAACCGTTCTTTAGAGCGGCGAAAAAAGAGATTGATGACATTAGCCGCAGCGATCTCAATCGATGCAAGTCCAGTCTTAAAGATGCGGTTGTATGTTCGGTACAAGGAAGCAAAGAAAGACGTGGCACAAATTTTATTGAGAACAAGAACAATAGACACCAACATGTTCAATCTGAACAGCTAATCTGATGAAATATCACTCCATGGTTTTAGATTTATATTGGCAGACCATAAAAAGACAGTTAAATTACTACTCCTTCCTACTGGACGAACTACAAGAAGGCGATATTATTGCGATGATGCAACAGAATTTTGTATCGTTTTAAAACGTCTTTCATCAACATGTACATGGAGGGATCTGGAGACGAGATTTTGCATGAGGAGCCCTACTCTAAGCGAGATTTTTTGGGAGACGGCATAGTCGTTTTTTGAAACATGCGGTCACCTTGTGACCGAATTAAATGTAGAAAATTTTCGAAATAGGGCGAAAATGTACGCGGAGCGCGTGAAGGCGAAGGGCTCTCAGTTTGAGAATTGCGTTGAGTTCATTGATTGCACAAAAATACGCATGGAGAGGCCAGGTGGTGGCAATGCTAATCAGCTATCGTGCTACTCTGGACACAAAAGGATGGCGTGTTGAGTTATCAGACTATTGCAACATCTTGTAGTCTGGTTTTTTTCTTTGTATGGGCGTGAAGTGGCGGAGCCGTCACGACCTAACTTTGTTAAGGAGAAGTGAACTTAATGAAATTCTTGAAAACAGTTTAATATTTGGTGGTCAACAATATTACATTTATGGGGACGACGCTTATGTTCTCAGACCGTGGTTCCAAGTTGGGTATGATCGTAGAACATCCACAGAAGCACAAAAGATATTTAACACTACAATGAGTAGTGTAAGGGAGTCGGTGGAGTGGGGGTACAAAGATCTCAAGCAGATGTGGACACGCAATGATTTTTTCCGGTTTCTAAAGGTGAGAAAAGCTCCCATATCACTGCTATACATAGCTCCTTGCACTTTTACTTAATTTCAAAACATGTATGGAAAACGGTGGGCAAGTTGGGTCATACTTCGACTGTTCCAGCTCAAGTCTGAATGATTATTTGAATGCATAATTTTATTTTTTTAAATTCCCTTGCCAATAATGAAAGACCATCTACAACTTTTGAACGTTCGTTTGCTGCCGTCGACCTTTCCTTTGATTCAATTTCGAGGCACTTTTGCTCTACTTGTAGACAGCTTTCGTGGCGGTCTTGCTATAATTGTAGACGTCTCTCGTTGCTTTCAAATAATTTATTGAATAGTTCTGATTCTGCCTCAATTCGTTGCTTTTCAAGCGCATTTTTTCTTTCTGTAACGCCATCTTCTCTTTTTAATACATTTGCCTTTCTGCCATATGCTTCTGTAGTGCTACCTACATGTCATCCTCAGAATCAGTCTTCCTTCTTCTCCTTTTCCTTGCAGACGATCCAACCGAAGACCCAACCACCTCACTAACATCGCTTTCCACCACCTTAATGTCGTCATCACTATTTTGTTGTACAACAGCTGCTTACTCCACACTAACACTCCTGGGAACAGCCATTTTTCGAATACTATTCCCACTTTTCGCCCACACTTCTTTCCTTCTCCGTAGTTGATTTGCTTCCACCCGTCGTTATTCATCGCTTTCGTCTATTTCCAAAATCAAATCGTCAAAAATTATCTCAGCCTCACCGACTTCTTCCACAATTCCATACAATGCGATATTTATCGCCACCACTTCTCGCCTTTTTTGAATTAACCGCCGATATCTGTCAGGTAGCGTTTTCTTGTTCGGCTGAATGACAAATGACCATTTCTTCCTTTCCATTTGTTCATATAACTTTGTAGCCACGTTTTCAAACAGTGCATCTAGTTTGCCCCATTTGGCTAAATGTGCACCTTCAGTCATCACAGCACCAAATAAAATGAGATCAGCTTCTCCATCAAAGCGAAATCGTTTTCTTACACGTGATGGTTTCCGTTGCCATTCTCCTGTTGTCGCAGATGGTGACGAAAGTGACGGTGACATACTATTGTTATTGATATTATTTTGAGACGGCGACGGCCCGGGCTGAGTATTGTTATTGTTATTATTATTCGGCGACGTGTCGGGATAACTATTGTTATTGTATATATTATGTTGAGAGTTGAGACGACGACGGCCTGGGATGAGTATTGTTATTATTATTAGGCGACAGCCCGGGATGAGTATTGTTATTGTCGTTATTATTCGGCGACGGGTTGGGATAACTATTGTTAATATTCATATTATGTTGATGTGAGGATCTTTGATTGTGTGTTGGGTCATGACGATGGGCACAACGGCGACAGACTGCCGGTAGAACTTTTTGTGTCAGCGGGGGTTGTGGTGGGGGGCGCCCCGCCCCCCGGCGTTGCGATCATCCGTGCAAGGGGACGGGACGGGTGTGTTGGGGAGTTCATTTTCGCATTCGGCGAGTAAAAGTATTGCACGATAAACATGGGGAAAAAATAAAGAAGGAAAAAAGTCGGCGGTGGCGGATGAGGGGCTCACAAAATTATTTTTTTATTTCAGCATGCTGTGACCAGCATGCTCAATCTATATGCACAAAAAGAGGCCCCATTTGGGTACAAAATTACAATTTCTAATTCGATATTTCCTTCCAAATAACCACCCGTGAGTTCCTTATTTCTATGATTCGTGGTTATTTCCGCCACGTGGCTTACGCCGGTGCCATAAAAAAACATAACTCTACCTTATTCCGCCATGCCAAAGACCTCTACTATGTATTACAACCAGGACGTTTGAGGCGATTTTGCCACAAAATACAGTGTTCCAAAACAGTGTTTCCAGAGCTTCTCAATACATGATATGTATAATAAAATTTACGTAGAAAATGAAATATGCAAATATGGAATAAAAATTTGTAGAAAATAAACTGTTTTCATGAGCGTAATAGGAGAGCATAGAGGAATCATCACGACCTGACGGGGCCTATAAGCGTGACCCCTCGATAGTTTGTTCGTTGCAAATCGTTTTCCTTATTAATATTTTTACGAAGTATTATTTTTCCTACTATAGTATACAGCGATTTTCAGCAGTTGGCTTCAATGGTATTAACATTTAATGGCCATTTTAGTGGCCGTGCACTCCTTGCATGTGTGATGTTTTCGGCCTCCCCAAGAAAAATCATCCTGGATAGTTCCTATTTTGGATACGTGGGAATCGCATGTAGCAACTTGATATCATACAGTAGTTCAGAAGTGCATTACTATGTCATTTACTGTTTTTATATGTGACAGTTCGTAACAAATTCATGAATATTGTACATTTGTCATATCTGTCGTTACATATCATTAACCGACCAACATACATCTCGCCTTGTTGCAAAGGACATTCCCTTAGTGTCTATTGGCTATATACAAAATTAACAAAACACGTTCGCAAAAGAAGACTCACTTTTATTACGTTTGTTTTCGTCTTTTCCTACAATAACTCCACAATTATACACCTTTACCACTGTTCTTCCCTCTTTCTCTCTGTTTAGCACCTCACTCAATGTCAATGGTCGTCTATCTTGTCTTCCCCTTTCGTAATCCACATCATATATTGAAAAATTTCTATTTCTCGCAAGTAAAGTATTCTGGGTACTTGTAAGAAATGAAAATGTTGGTGGTATTTTCCTCCGCTACTAGGGGAGGCAAAATACCGCCAAAATTTTCATCTAATTGTAGGATATTGGCGACAATATTATGCCACCATCATCCCACAATGCCATTAAATTTTCATCGAAGGCCATTAGACTAGATTAAATCATCTATGGCTTAATCATTTCCCACATAATATAGGCACATTACATTGAATTAAAATTCTTCTTAAGCGAATAACCGGTATCTACTAGATACCGGACGTAGTACGTCTACGTCAACTTCATTCAACCTTTAGGTAATAAGACCAATCAATCGCCACAATCTTTTACTCTTCTTCTTCGCTTTTATTTCTTTGCAATATAGCAACATGAAAATATATCTTATTTTACTTTCTTTCACATTTCATCTACCAATTTCAAAAGCCTTCGTAAAACCGTTACCCGTACTCTATCCATCATTTGATCCAAAATAGATGGATATAATATAACCCACCACTCACTATTATTGTCGCCATCACCATATTTCAATAACAGCGTTGGGTATGTTAGGATAATTTGTGTACGCATGTACGCCAACTGCAGTAAATTGGTCTCCATTATGGCGATCACATTATGTGTGATAAGAAGCCTTGGAAATGCAGAAAATCTTGACGACGTCAGATAGAACGGGAATAAATTTGTAATGTTTTAATGGAATTTAAACGTAAGAAATTCCAGAGAAAATAATAAGTGTGTTACACGCTTCTCGGGTTCTGATAATTACGTCATACTTATTACTTTGCACTACTATAAGATTAGAGGAAAATTGCACATATGTCTAATAACCAGTAAGTTGCATCACATTACCTATAGATGAGGAAGACTTCAGTTACGACAATGGTACAACATGAGGAAGGAATGGAGATGTAATGTAAACAGGTACTTATTGAGTGAATTAAAAATCTGTGAGTACAATTTTCAAATAGTATAAACGGAAGCCTTCGACGTCATTCAGGTGGTTGTGAATGCATCGAGCATTCGATACTACCTGACTGATTTCGGTCATGAATCGTAAACAATTGTAGTGCGTTCCCACAGAATGTTTTGCAATTTTTTAATGATAGAGATATGCTAATTACTTTCGGGTCCACATATAATCTTACCAAACTTCAACAATATCCGTACAACGCATTGTTTTTCACGACTGTCCGCACATGTAGTGGCGCATAAATTTTATACTACACGGAAGGTGTGCACATGGATACTGGCTTTAATTTGGTTGTACGGACTAATTACTCCACTCACTGTTCACAGGTAGGTAACAACCGATGTACGATATAAGAAAGACAATTTTCGGAGACGGTGGAGTTTTTGTGACGAAGTCTCTCTTTCGTTGTTCTAGGTAACGCCCAAAAAAGGGGATTCATATGTTGGGATGTACAAAAATTCGTTTGAACTACTGCGTATAGCATTTCCTACGTTTGGACTTGCGGGAGGAACTACACCCAAAGCACCGAAGGTGTAAAGAATGCACCTGTCATAAAAATGGTTCATCTGGGAATAAATGGAATGGTCGTATGTCTTAATGAAGACATGCATCATACTACACCATAATGCCACCATAATCACGATGTTATTGTTGCATGTTGATGGAGGCAGTGTACGAGTTGGACCTTATTGCTGCACGCATGTTGAGTAAAACTGGGAATTATTTTAGAGATAGTCTGAATTTGAAAATACCAGTACCCAGACTGAATTAACTACTTTCTACAGTTCAATGTTTCAATTAAGTTGAAAGAACGAACACACATGTTTATTAAAATGTTCAATAATTTACTTTTCAGATTCACAGCAGCTCTTAGAGACATTTTCATCGATGATATGTTCTGTTTCCGTGATATTTAATAATAATATTCCACAGAGGGAAGTTTATTACGTTCTATAACACTTAACCCTAGGCTAAAATTTTATGAACTAATTTTCAGATTGTACTTTTTTCCATATTTTCTGTCGTCTTTTTTCTGATAATTAATAAATGAACTAAGATTGGAAATTTTATTGACAGTAGTACATTTTTGAAATCTCAACACAAGTCTGCCCTTCCGTTCCAATCAAACGGGGAAAGAATTGTCCGTCCGGAGCCATTTTCAGAAATTAAATTAAAAAATAATCAGGAATTTATGTGCCATTTTCACACAATTTCATTAACTGTTCTTATCCCACCACTTCCTCAATTTCTCACATTTCCCCAACATATTTCGTTCTCCAGTTGCAACCATCACAAATAAAATTGGAACGATCAGCGCCGAGAGAAGATAGTTTATTCATCAACGATATCCACTGGATATCGTTGGCAACGGCGATCTCAACATGTTACTTCCAATTGCAACAAATTACATGCGCTAAAATTTTCGCAGAGGTACGTCTACATCCCAATTTTTCATTGACGTCGACATTTCAAAAATTTGCTGCTATTAGAATTAATAACTTTTCTTTTCGGTAATGACTTCTTCTGATTTCCGTTAACAGGTAATTTCTCTTCTTTGACTACCCCCGGAACAGGTTTGTACTCTTTCCAATTTTATACTCACATTACAATTTCATATTATTTTCATATGAAATATACTAACATCTTTCCTATTAATGACAATTATTTATGTATTTCCATATGTCAGCAAATCAACATGGCACGTCTATTCACACTAAGTTCATGGATAAAATTATGGGATCATTCGATATATTATATATATTTATATGTGGGTATGTGTATTTGTGTGTAATAAATTCCTTTTTGATTGAGGCTGTGTTTGGAAGTTGTTTTTAGTTGTTATTATTCCTCTCTTTTTACAGTATTTTTAGGTCCTTTCACTTTTCCCTACTTATCTTAATTTTTAATAGTAGCATCTTTATCATGTTTTCTATATTTCCACTGTTTGTTATTGCTCCATTTTTGTCTTTATGATGTTATTTGCAATATCACATAGTATAATATCTTTATAAAAATAAATATAACATGTATACTGTAATTGGTATACATGTATTGCAATATATATTGCACATATTCTATATATCAATCCCATATAAAATCATACCATTCCTACATATAACAGATATATATGTATACATCAGAAATAGCTATAACCATCCACTTTCACATTCATGAATGAATGTAAAATAGCTGAACCAATGACGATGGCATACAGCATATGAATGAATTAATGTAGTTTACATACACTCAAACATTCAGCACATGAATGAAAAAGTCATTGTGACTTACATTACAAAATACATTTTTCGCAGTATTATATGAAGTATTTATTCAACGTCTCATACACAATGTGTAGTTACGAGCCTAGATTACATACAAAAAAATCTCCTGCGTATGAAAGAAAATTTCAATGATACATTCGCGTAATTTTTCAAACAATGTATGTTGGCCCGGACTATCTCTTCCATTTATTCTGCGCCGTCCGTAAGTAAATTTCTATGCCTCATACATTAAGACATACAGTATCTGTATACCACAGTTAATGCCCCATAGATCTTATCTTCAAATTGTGTGAATTTTTCCTTCAGTTACCATCCGTAACCATGCAAATACTGTAGTTTTCTGTGTAACCTACACGGACCCCCAAAATTCGCATGGCCTAGTAGATGTGACATCCACACCAAAACTACGCCTCTTGAATGTAGGTATTCAGTTCCGGAAACACAGGCGCAGTACATTAATTTGAGAAAGCTTCGATCAGCCATGATTCTTCTGAATCAATAATTTCCTGGTTATGTATTGTTAAATATGCACTGAGCTTAGAGTGTCAATGTGTACTCTTATTGTAAATAGAATACTATCAAATCAATAATAACGATGATTATGATTCATTAAATGGAGGAAAATATATATTAAGAAATCATTAAGGAAATACAATATATAATATTAATATATGGGAATACAATAAAATGATACGAAATAATGAAATAATCATTAAGGGAAAACAACAATATGATAATATATAATCATGGAGGGTATGGGATAATACACGGATTATGTAATTAAGTAATAGGGACTACACTACTAACACCGGACAGGTCCGCGGATTGGATCAGTTAGCAATAGGATCAAATAGCAAGTAAACTAAACACACGTGTCACCCGAGGAGCTGGAGGTATAATACAAAGAATGAATGATGTTAAGGAGGAACCAGAAAAGAACAACTTTACTGATTGATAAACGAAACCCAACCAATCGTCGAGGACGAAAAAACGCGCTGTGGAACCTATTCGTAGGGAAGATCTGACAAAGATGTCAACACATGCCACTCGGAAAAATCCTAGGGGCGTATTAAACTACTTATGAGCTGGCCGAATACGCAGCGACAAGTAGCCGACCTCGAACCCAGGGTCGTTAAATAGCGTGACAGTAAGACGCACTAGTTTTACAAAATCCGTTAATCGACTCAGTAGTTGAAGGATATTGTAAGGCCATTAGCTAATAGAGTGGCACCATAAGGAAAAAGGATAAGAACCCAATTCAGGATGTTCGGAAGAAAAAGGGATGTCAATATATCCTTAAGTAAAGGGAAAGAGAAGCTAGGGGATAACTACAGACGGAAGGGAACATATCCAATACAACAAAATATATATATAAATTTAAAGTTAGAATGGATGCTACTCACCTAACCAAAAAAATGTATTATCGTTACCAAAACTACTTTTCAAAGAATTATATGATGATGTCGAGGGCAATGAAAATGATATACTCGAACTGAGATGTAGCCAACTGAACGTGCCGAAATGCTCCCAGTGCTCTCGGCGGGACATGAACTCGAGACTTACGTTGACAAATTTAAACCATAACTTGCTAGAGTATACGGTGATTTACTTTGAAGCACTATATCGCACGGGCAATTGGTATGCCCACGCTCCCGGACATTTTATTAATGTTGCAAATATTGTCGTAGAACAGGCATTGAAAATATTTCCGTCTATTTGATTTTTGGGAATACGACGAAGAACGGGGGATCTGAGTTACTGTAGAACTGATATATGAGCGACTGAAAGTAGAAATAGCAACGAGACGAACTGTGGGCGTAGGAACGGAATGTATATTTTGTAAACTCGATGAAGAAACAAAATTATAAAAGTGAAATTGAAAGCGATTTAACTATATGTAGGGGAGAAGGTAATACTGATTACATTAAACACCTAATCAGTATTGCACTGTAAGGAGCACTCCAAATTGGGGTCGCTTCACACTGGGTCATATATGTAGTCAACAAGGATTGACAAATTTCAGTACAGAAATAGTCATAAAAGAACTGACTAGCCTTTTCGCAGATATTTCGAAACGACTGAGGGGTAGAGAACGTCTAACCTTAATAATAATACATGAAACATATACACACACCAGGAAGAGGCTGAGGAAATAGTCATAAAATAATTACGAGAACCAATAAGAAGTCATAAAATAATATAATAGCCAATGAAGTAAAATATCATATGATACTTTGGAATCTGTTGTTTCGATCCGACTACGTCATGACGGTTCGTGAGAATAAAAGAGGAAACGCACGGTATGATGGGAATGAAAGAGGAAATGCACGGTACGACAGGATTGAAGGAGTAAACGCACGGTATGATGTTAGTAAGAAAGAACGCACCGTACGGTGAAGGAAGAACGGCGACGCGCAGGATGAGTAAATGATAATGATAATAAATGGCGATGAACGTACGTCGAGCTGTAAAAGGGAGATGATGAAAACAAAATGTCATCGATGACATGACTTCGACGATGCCAAAGAATGAAAAACTCGGCACAAACCAAGAGGGAGGAAAACATTTTAGGTTACAGGTAAGGTTTGTATAGGAGACGATAGAATACTTTTATGAAAGACAAGCGTCAAAATAAATACGGTGTCAAGCAAAAATACAGCACACTGCATTCTATGAATAATAATTATTATTGATTCAATTAGCGAAAGTTATTTTGATACACATACTTCGATTTATAATCTACTCCAAGAGATTATCCACTTACTAACACTAGAATTCTATTACACGTGTATTACATTATCAGCCCCAGCTCGAATTATACTATCCACAGTATACATAACCAACCTCATCAGGATGGAAGAAATGAAATAAAACGATTAGACATATTTAGAACAACAACCCAGAACCCAGGTTTAGCAACGAAAATAATCGAAAGATAGTTCACCAGAAGGAAGAAGAGATCCAGCCTTTGACGCTCACTTGAGTAGGTTAATCCCCCTGCCAGGAGCACAGCGATCGAATAATTAGAAATACTTGACCGCTGTCGATACTAAAACAATCGACAAGTACACGGTAATACCTTAGTGGCCTAGACTAGACTTATTCGCAACGTTTCTTAATTGTCACAGGATAACCTGGTCGACTGCACCGCACGGAACTGCAGACGTTGTGCACCAGACTGAGCATCGACTTTATTCCAAGTTCTTTCTTTACTTTACTTTTACTTTTCTTTATTTCTTTAACTTTTCTTTTCCTTGCTTCCTATTTCTTTATTTCATTTGTTTGATAAAGAGGTGTGGCTCGAATCGGCGGATCTTATGAGAACCAATAAGTAATTATAAAATAATTATAATAGCCAATGAAAATAAAGTTATCATAATGATGAGCCTAAATTATAGTACTGATAACATTCTAGATCGTGTAATTTTCATATCAATCCCCTTTTAGGATATCGAACTACCCAAGTGATCGATCATTTCCGCGGGATGCATGACTAGATAAATCTAATGGAAACTTTCCAGTATGCATCAGCAACTCTAGGTAATGGCATAGGGATCTATCTGTTTTAGTGCCGGGTCCGCCATGTTTATTGAGCATGGAAGCCAACAGATTTCATCAACGTTTCCCATTTCATATTTGAATCAGATGCAGTTGACATCAGCTCGTATAGGGCGATCAATTGAATTTCGTCTGGTAGATAATGACGTAAAGACGTATATAAGTCTTTCGAATCTACAATTATTACCAGTCGTACAGGAATAGACATAAAAGAAGATAAAGAAGATTTCAACGTCTTAGTCTCGTAGATTTCTTCAGATGGTGCTAAAATTTTAGCGGCAGCAATCGATCGAACTGGGCGTTTAGATCTATGTGACATCGATGATAGTACGTGAAATATTGAATCCTTGGAGAGTGTGCCGATGAGGATACCATATATGTCGGATAATTTTCCATGATCTGTAAATCTACCAGCATCAACAAAGATGGCTACTGCAACAGTGAACCTTCCTTTCGAAGGTTTCGGAAAAGTGATGTTGGTACCAAGCCTTTTTACAATTCGTAAAGCATTTGTTTGAGCAATAAGTACTGAAAACTTTGCATCAGATAATAATTATTGAAGGTGGCTACTGTAGAAGGAGCAGAAAGGGGAAGATGCAATCCCAAGCCAACCTAATGATGTGTTAGAGACATAAATGCTGATTTCTCGGCAGCCGATAATGTTTCATGATGTTCAAGTCTTCTTAGACGGGTGATGGGATACGGTTCCAAAGCTTGTAACTTATCATCTGCATTATCGAACACGTTGAATCTTCGTTTTGTAGAATATTAATACCATAAAAGGGAATATTTCGAGGCCCGTGTGCTACTGTACAAAATTTAAACACATTTTCAAATCCTTCCCTGAATTTGTCGACAGGTTCCGTTTCACCAGTAACAAGAATTTTATCAGCGATTTTTGATTTAATAAGACGAAGTTTAACATTATGTATAATATAAAAAAGTTGAGGAATTTCTTTGCATTTCAGTTGACGAGGCCATAAACTTCTGCTAACAGCAGCCAATAAAATTCGTTGTCATTCGATTCTCAAGAAGGGATCACATATACATCACGATGAGCTTGTGCAGTCTGTAGAAAAGCTGATTTAACATCAGCTTTCGTAATACGCCTACCCATTAGAGACGTAAATGACAGGACAGCCCTTACCCTGCTTGGGGAACAGATGTTACAATCAGATTTAATTTCGGATTTTATTGAATCCTCATTTCCATCTGGCAAAATCCGCCCTTTAAGTTTTAACGAGCTGTCAGCATCGATTTTAATTTTTGTCAATCGTGTAAGATGATATCACATTTGAGTTTCGGGGTAGAGCTGACTTACATATTACAGATACCAATTTCTTGAACTCTGTTTCTTCCTCCAAATATGATTTTATTAGCATTGGTTGTTGGAAGCCTTGAGCGTGATGACGCATAAAGGATTTATTTTCAATAGTTTCAAGAATCTCACTTAAGACGATCTGCTCGTTTGATTATAATTTAGGACCAACAAATATGGAAGAGCTGTTGTGGCTGTCTGGTTGACGCCAATTTTCGTTTTCTAATCGTAGAGATTTTTTATCACCGTCATCATATTTTATATGATGGCGTCCATCCCTCACTGAATAGACAGTACCAGTACTGCATGGGAAAAACGGTATATAGCACCATTTGTAATGCTATGTAGCAATGAATTTGTTGTTGAGTATCTCAGCAATACTTTCAATGCTACATAGCATTTAAAATGGTACTATTTAAGCAATAGAAATGAAGAAGGAAAATGTTGTGAAAAAATCATCGGAATAATTGTGTCCCGTTTCATTTTTTTTTCTATTGCTTACTAAGCACTCTTTTTATCACTCAGGACCAATAGAATAAAGTCATGTTGGCAACTGTCTTCAATTTGCAAAGTTTACGAACTGCTGCGAAAGTATACTTTCGCCATGACAAGTTTTCAAATAGTAATGATATAATTATTAATAAATAATTTATTGTTTGTTCTTTTATATCGTTTAGTAAGAGAATTTTAAAAATGAGATTAATCAATGGACATATTATATTATATTAGTAAAACGTATACCATGTACTAAACCAGTGGAGAGAATGGGATTGTTTAGTAGGAGGAACGGATGTAACTGGAGAAATTAATAAACTTTGTAACATATGATCTGTTATTGCGTTGTCAATTACCATTGCTGTTTTTCCAACGAAAAACAGGATTGGTATGTTGAAGCGTATCTACCCTACCTGCGATTCAGTATTTGTTCTTGCATCCAATGTCCATGAATTACTTCTAATTTGCGGAGCTCAGTACCATGATAAATTATAGTTTGATCTCCAGACCATATTGTCTTCCATGATTTGTGGCTGAGTATTATCTGAAACATGGATGGTATCATGTATATAATGATCGTTTTAGGAATACCATGTTTTATTGAATTGATACAAGCAGTTTAAGCAATCCCTACTTTCCTTATTTTATGTGGATGAGGGAATGTCAGAACCAAAGAAGTACCACATTTAATTAGTGGTAGTGAACAATGTACCAATCACTCTAATAATGAATTCATTTCATTTTGCAGATGTAGAAACTTTTCTAAAACGGGACTCTTTGTCGCCTATATCAACAATATCCATCCAGTCACATATATGTTGAAAGTTGGAGAACCGTACATGGAATGAAGGGACGGAGTAAGCAGGATGAAAAAATGTTAGTCGGCTTGGAAAAAATTGTCTGATGTGCTAGGTGACTCTGATTTATTCGTGCTATCAGTCAATGTTGATACTAGTAATTGCAACATTCTTAAGGAAGAATCCATATTAACATTTTCTGCTATTCTGTTGTAATCCTTATCTGAATAACTGGATTCAATACCAGTTGCACTGCGTTTATATTGTGCCATCATCTTCAGAATGAGAGCATGCCTTAGTGATTTATTTATATCCAACCCAAGTCTGAAATGTCCTGTGTGGTGATGTGCAATATTTGAATCGATGGACGATTTTTTAAATTGATCAAATGGATCTGATAGATACATGACAAAATCTTCTAAAGTCTTGAGTCTCTGATTTTGTCCTCCTATCTGGTTTGTTATGCCATTCAGTATCTCATCCTGTAAATTATGAATATTATTAGTAGGAGGTAGACTGTGATGCATAGCTAGAGATTGAGAGGATGGGTTATCATTTCCAACACTTCGTTGATTTTCCTGTATATGAGACTGCTGAAAATTCCAATCAGGATCCATCTCATCGTCATGCTACTCATCGTGGCTAAATCTCCAAGAGCAGTCTATTTGATTATATCCCCTTTTCCGCTTCTTCTCACATAACGTATTATTGTCCTTAAATGAAACTGTGGAGATGGTGCAATCAGTGAAATTAGGTCCAGGATCATATCGAATGATACATTCTCCCAGTATATTACGTTTTGTGAGTAGTGGTACGGTCTCAAATGTATCTGTCCACCAGTGGTGATGATCATTGTCAAGGACCCAGAGAACATCGATAATGTCCGATGGTGATGGTAGATCGTTCTGTTGATGAGGCATTTCTGGAATTATTTAATACATGTTGGTAAGAACGGCAGTTGGAATGTATGTGTATAGTAAACTGACCCAATGGTGGTACGAAAGTTGAAATACTGAAATATTTATCGGATTGAAGTGTAGAATTGTTGGACATCAGAGTAATCATGTTCAAGAGAAATAGTCACTATCAGGCAGATTTAAACTATGTATCTCAATTTCAGCATATTCACTGCAATTAGTAACGGTCTATTATCACAGCTGTAAATAAAATGTTGAGTTGGCTGTAAATAATTGTAAACTTATTTACCGCCATGGAAAATCCCAAAAATCGAAACAGTCAATTGTTTTGAAAATCCAAAATAGAGATCCGAAGAAGTATATAGGAATTTACTTTGCAAACAGACGTGTTGAAATCACTATAAAACAGCAATATTCTAAACAGAGCTTATTACCTCCATGAACCGGATCAAAGTTATCAGATGCCTGCAGCTCATAATCAACTTTTTTAAGAACTTATTTTTGACGGATTTGAACCACATTTTATGTGCCCTCATTCATTACTTAATCACAAGTTAGATTAATTCAAGTAACATGGAAATAGAATCCAGTATTTGCACAGGGAAGACAAGGAGAAAAAGTGAGAAGAAGAATAACTGCAGCAGGAATAATATATGTTAACAGAATATATTTCGATCTGAGTCTAGGGTCTTACCAATCTCTGAAAAATCTAATGATGACATCACCAACAATCCGCATACTAGATATATCAATGAACATGAAGAATATGAGTATTCAGATGAAGACGGAATTGATGAAGGAACTGATGACGATAATCTAGACAGATTGCAGGTAAATTAATCATTGATTGGACATTTGCATGTTTCTAATAATATACCATTACTAATTCAAATGGAACCCGAGGTTATTGGTAGAAAGAGAGTAAGTGAAGTACCTTTCCGAGTTGATATGAAGATAAGTGATATGGAAGAGGAGTTCTCCAAAATGAAATCATATATGAAGAAGTCGATTGATTCTTTTGCCGAGGATGTTAAAACGGACTTTCGAAGAGTTTCTGCTGTAGTTACCATGTTGGTAAACGAAGTAAGCGATATAAAGAAGCAGTGAGTAGTGTAATTTTGATAGTAAGAAGAAACCGTGGTTCATTTGAATGTGCACCTCATTGATCGCATCTTCAAAAACAGTGATTAATACTAGATGTGATGATGCTCTACGACGATACGGCAGTATCTTTCGACCAGATATTTTAAAGAAGGTGATTGTAGCAGGAGTAGTTAATTTCTTATCTCTTGGATCAGGTCTTTAAATTAACGGGCCGTTTTTAAATCAAAGAAAGTGAAGAGAGAAAGAAATCAGTTTCCCGTGCAAGGCAGTTCAATTATACCCGAAGCATATGCTCTCGCCTTGAGTGCCATATTATTCGGCACACGATCTAATGAGAAGAAGACAGTATGGGTACATAGAATTGGTTTAGAATCTAGTGAAATGAGGATGATGATTGTAATGTCAAATGTGATCAATTTACAGAAGAACAGGTTTTGCCAATTCAAAAGTTCAACTGATGTGACTGATGTCGGATATGAGCAACCAAACGAAAATGCATCTGGTTCCGACTCCGGTGGGTCATCCAATGGAATTTGAAAGGGGGAAATATTTCATCAGCCGTCTTGGATCTCAAAAATCGAAAGAAAACATGTTGAACTCGTTGGCTGAAAGCGGGAATACACTGAAGATGATAATAGAAAAGGATGTATTTCCAAAAACAAAGATTCCATGCCAGATGAGGAAGAAGTCGTTCAAGGTGCTACTGACCGACATTTTTATGACATTACTATGGAATTACTTGATGCCCGTAATCGAGGGAGGATTGCAATTTTCGAAGACCTTAGATATGCCCTTGCAAACTGGGAAGAACCTTCTAACAATTCCGATTGGAAGCTTCCCAGTCGGGTAATGAAATGGATTTATCCATCAGAGAACCAGACTGTACGTCATTTAGAATAAATTCCGTTCTTTAAAACAATTGTTGAGGATTACAGTGCTGTGAATGGTAACGAACAGATATACGGTACGTTCCTTAGAGAATGTGATGAAATGCTTCTGTCTATAAAGCATGGTGTTATTCTTAAAATTGATGGTAATGGAAATGAAGAGAAAAACAAAATGACAAGAAATAATCAATTTGGAAATATGAAATCAACAATTTCAAACAGTGCCAACCGTAACAGTTATGTGGAAGATGAAGAACGTACTGATGGAAATCCTGATGGGATGGACAAAGTTAGAAGTATGAATCGAATTGTTAATTTTTTTGCTATTGCGTTTGATTTTGTGAGTGTATTCTGCGGTAATTCGTTGAAGAGACCGGTTGGGGAGCGACTTTGCTTACACTAGATGAACTTACGTGCAAGTAACACGATGGCTGTTGTACTTAAAGAAATTTTTCAATCATACATGGTTATTACGGCCGATGAGGAACAGATGGAAAAGATCGGAACAGACACGTAAAATGGGATAAATGTGTACGGTTCTCAACTGTCACGCTTGATGATTTGAAATATCCTCTATCATACCAGGAACCAACTTTTCATAAAATGGTAATTTCTGTTAGTGCAGAAAACTACCGCGGTCATCATGTTGAGGGAGCCACGCAATCATTAATGGGTGATGCTGACAATGGTTAGTCCGTGGACTAAGTAGCAGATAGAAGAACCCAAATCAATGACGATCCTAGGGACTACTTTTTGCTCTGAAGTTTTGATTGATTCACCGATGATGATTTGGTTCAAGGTATGAACACTTTCGTTGTACTCGGAGGTGGTGGTGGCACAGCCAAGAATGACATGGATGGTGGAGGTGGAGGTAGAGGAATTTATTCAAGTTGTTCTCTTTTGTTAGTATTTTCCATTTCATTAGTCATTGTCGATGGCGCAGATAGTAACAGTGAAGATGATGTATGTAGCCTAGCCTTTCCGAAAATTGTTTTGGAATTTATTTCAATTTTTATGAATACTTATATTATAAATATATCAAACGAAGGAGATGTTTTTGATGGTGTGATTGGCAAAAATGAAACATCAGGACTTGACCGTTCTTTCCGACGATTTTGACAGTGCCATTGGCGACATCATCTGATGTTGATATAACTGATGTTGCGAAAGATGATGTTGCAGAAATAAGAGGTGTCAGTGCAATGCCACCTGTAATACGTTTCGGTCCGCGCAGTCAACTAGGAACTGGTGTAAATTTCATATATGACGATGGTTGGGAGTTTTGACGAGTGAAAAAGTGTGTACTGAGTTTTCAACGTTCCAAAAGTACTTCGGTAGGTTTCAAACTTGGCAAAGGCTATTTCATTGTCATCCATGACCAAATGCCAAAATCGTAATGCCCGGAAAGGAAAGAAATGAAAAATTAAAATAAATGACAGTCTGCGCATCTAAAAGGTCCTTTTCATGCTTCTTCACATTATTGTAATCATTGACTAAAATAAAGGCAGTGTGCAGACGATTGGATGAAATTTTACGAACACGTTCAATGTTATTATAATTTTCATCAATTTCACGTATGATT
>JAULBU010035142.1:0-15664 GCA_032358235.1 Odonthalia washingtoniensis
TGGAAAAACATAAATGGACGACTAAACGAAGTTATAAAACAGAATGGTGGACATATTGAGCATCTCTAGCAATATATATAAACTTTAAGAGTTCTACAATACCCTTCAAAAAGTAGTTGCCCGTTATTATGCTATTCTTTTTTCCTGCATTTTCTAAATGTGTCAAGGACTTTTGGGACACCCTGTATATTGTAGGTATGCCATCAAGTAGTCTATTCCATGATATTTTCTGCTTGTCCCACGGTATGGAAACACCGTTGTTATACAAAGATGCATCCAAAATTGTTTGTGAAATGAAGTGACGAATGTGCTTATGGAAAGCCTGAACTGTAGGAAGTACAGGAGAAATATCCTAAACATCCCTTCCTTTTTCACGAAAATTGCTTCCGGCTCTCTCAAATATTGCTGTGCTGCAAGTAGGTCCTCTTCCGTGCACTCAATGTCCGAATCATTGTTCAGTAACTGACGAGCAAAAACTTCGACCAGTTTTATTCAGCAGCATTCCAAAGAGTTATCATCCATATCACCACTGACAAATTTCCTATGTTTTGGAAGAAGAATTCATGCAATTACCATAAAAACGTACCTGAGCATGGATACACAACTAACTCACCAGGATGGGAAAAGTTGAAGATATTATTCATCATCCACTGTCTTGAATTTTGCTCTGGTCGGAGCATTTGCCTTCAACAGGAAGATTTCGTCTGAGATGGAAGGATTACATTTTCGTTGATAGGGGCACTTGGGATGTTATTCATTTCATTACATGTTCCAGGATGAACAGAAGTAATGAACCCAGAACGACTGTAGTTTATTCTTTCCAAAGAGTGATCCCATAACATACCATTCTTCCAGAAGTTTACTGCATATTCAACCACCAGAAAATGCGTGAAATGGAAGGTTCTTGCATCTGAGGCATACTAACAACTTGTTTTCGTGTGATGGAGCGGTGTTTTCTCCACAATGAGGAACCTTATTTCAGTCTTATATCCTTTTACAATTTCATCATCTTTGGGGGTTTCCAATGGGATTAATTTCTTCTTCGTATTAATATGTTGGACTCAGGAAGAGAATTGCATTGCCGAACAAAAATTTGGGCATCACTACCCGATGTGAAAACTGTTTCCAGGAAATTTACCAGTTTTTACATGTCTTCTCTCGTGAACTGATCGTGTTCTGAATTTTCATAGTCGTTGATATATCTAATGTTGTAAGGATGGTCTGTTAAAATGAAATTAACATTATCTTGTAGAATATGATACATAGAATCCTCATGTATGTCAGTAAGGTACTGAAAATCGCAGTCATAGCAGCCACAGTAATTATGCATACTTATTTTCAGAACTTCCATCGCTTTCAATCCCATTATAGTCAGCTAATCTGAAGCTGCTCGTTCGACATCATATTCCTCCTAAAGTTCTGACGGTATATGGGAAGATTTGTCTGGAGATATCTCTATTCTTTGTTGCCAGAAACCTTAGATTTTGTTCATATTTACTGGCCATTGTCCGGGAGACGCTGAACATTCACGCTTACGATAACGTGTTTCCGTTTCTCCTGAAGAAATAATTTCCTCATCAACGTCTACGATAATGTCCATTATATTACTAACTGGAACGTATAAATTGAGAAGCTTGGATACATGACCGGGTATACCAGAAAAGCATTGCAGCAATTCCGAATTGTTTGGATCACAGAAAAATGGTTTCATCATTAGAGTTTATTCTATGTTGTATTGAGGGTCGTACAAAAATATGTTGCACAATATTTTGTGTTGGTTTGAAAAACATGAAGATTCGATGTAACTAAATGCTGTTTCCATTCTATTTTTTCTTTTCCAGGCTTGTTCGGACACAAATTATTCAATAGTGGCTAGTTCATCATCTGCCGTAAATATTTTTTGTTGAGTAAATGGAGGAAAAAAATCTTTCGTTGTACAAAGAATCGCGAATATGGATGTTTCTTAGTTGTAGAAGATGTACAATAACATAATTGTACTTACAAGAAGAACGTCAATTGATGTTGCCAGTCGTGACCATGCCTTGAAAGTTGTTTGACAAATAAACCATATTATAGTATCAGTGAAATGCTTCATGCTGAGAATAGTTCTATTATGCGCCTTAGAATGTTTTCTAGACATTAGATCCTATACAAATGAATTGCTATGGTAAAAGAGAATATATTCCAAAGTTGTCCTGATGGAAATGTTCAATGGATTCCGTCTTGGTATTTTCCCATTTGATTGGATGGCCATGTGGATAAATATTGGACCAACCAAGAATCCAGTCGAAGTGAACAAGTCAGTGAACAAGTCTGTAAAAATTTGCAGTGTGTCTTCATCTCTAAAATGATATCTTTATATGGCTAGAGACGTATGGGTTATCTGCCTCACTTTCTGAGAACTTATTTCTGATAGGACCTTGTCACCACTAGCCTTTATAGACTCGAATACCTATTTTGTCAAAGTCTTCAATATTTCATTCTCTTTTCTTTCGAAACGTGTTGTTATGCGCTTGGAAATAGGGTCTTCATGGAACCTCAACCATTGCAGATAATTATTGAAGTTGACATTCTTAGAGTTGAAGTTTTCTTTCAAAGATGAACCGGAGAAACTGCCAATAAAAGAAAACAGCAGCAACCGAGTGAATTTAGATTCAGGGGCTGGATGTTTCCTGGTAGGGCATTTTCCAGTAGTTGAAGATGAAATGTTGTGTTGTTGCTCAGTTCCGTGTTAAAAAAGGGGTTTAAAATGGTTAGGGAATGGGATGTTGAATGTTCAAATTGATAGTAAAATTGTTGTGGGAGATGCTAGTGGAGGATAATATATGGAGTGTGAAGTTGCTTTTATAATGATCAAGTTGTACGACATTGTTTTTTATTTGACGTGATGTGTGTAAATGTTTTTCCTGATATGATGTTTTTGAATAAATCTTTTCTGCAACGGTATGATGAAGATTGTGGGAGGCCGTCTTATTGAGTAGAGGCGTAATAGTCGATGTTGATGGTGGAAGAATAGGAACGAACGGGAAGAAGGTAATGTAACTGTAGTAGTACTGCCATGTTATGTTAGGGCGGAAAGTTAAATGATATTGTGATCTGGTATATATTTTAGATAATTAAATATTTAATTTTCCGCACGGCATCGGGGTGGGCCCGTTTGTACTACTGGAACAGACGAAGCAACCATGTAAAAAGTTCCTCCATATGGAGGTGGAAAATTAACAGGAATTTAAATAATTGATTTTCTGTTGTGAACAATCCGTTATTTAATTTTCTGCAGTTTTTCGGCCTCCATATGGAAGACACTGTTTTTGCAGGAAATTAAATATTTAATTTTTTGAAACAAAAAACTCATTATTTAATTTCCTCCTATATTTCGGCATCCATATCCCTAATATTCAATTTTAATTTTGACTGTAGTAAAAATTAAATCTTTGGTGTTGGGAACTACATTAATGTTTTCCAAAGAAACCAATTTTCAGTTATGTTATAGTAAAAGTACAGTTCTTTCACGAGAACTTGAAATTTTCTTAAAAAACGTTTTTGAAGACGGGGTTCAGAAAGTCGACCTATTGGAAGCTGCATATATCCATAAAAAATTTCTTATACATCTTGAAATGTTTATAAAAAATTAAGTTTCGGTCATCATGGTCGGAGCTTAACAAGATGATTCATTATCAATCCTCTTCGGCTTTCTCACTCGTTGTTTGTACCTGGAGTGGGCGCAATTATTAGTTAGAATGCCAAATGGTGAAACAACTAACACGGGGGCCAGGACAAGTTCGTACATAAAGATTAACGTGACACAAACTGCACCTAAACGACGACATGTGGTCCTCCTCCTATCCCCTAGAAAACAGTACTGTACTATGGGCAGGGATAATTTGACTTTCGTACAATACATGGAATTCTCTCATCCTCTGGACGATGTAGATAAAGTTTTGAACTGCATATGCCTTCGATCGGCTACATCTGATGAGGTTGACTACACAAGACATGGTGCAGACAGAAGTTTTGAAGAACATATTTTTGAAAGAGGAGAGTGGTACGATATCATTGACATAGATACCATATGTTCATCTGTACATGTATTGCGGTCAATTTTTGGAATTGAGTCCTTCACTGTACAGTTGCTATGGCCGAAGAAACGGTTCTAAATTAATAGTTTTTTCAGGGAAAGGGATTCGTTCAGATGTCTACCAACTGATACTGACGAAGATGACGAAGATAATCACCCCACGTAACATGGTCGTATACATTATTTTTTTCAAGTTACATATTATGTTATTCCAAATCTTCTTCCCTAATTACATTCACTTCAATGCCTCCTTCATCTTCAAATAAAGTACTTCGTGCTGGTCCTCAGTTGTACAGCCCTCCAATTTTATCAATATTTTTCCAGTAGAAAGCTATTTCTGCGATTCAGCAGTCATAAATAGTTCTGCACTGCGTTTCGATGTACTGTCGAAACCAGGTTGATTATACAGATATAAACTATTTCGTCGGAATTTTCGGTGGTAACAATTATTGTGGTATCACTACATGGAAAAATAAACATTTATAGCATTAAAATTTCTCCGTATAGCATTTATTTCAGACTGACTACAGCATTAAAAATGGTGCTTCGAAGCAATAAAATGGTTCTATGTTTCCTTTCAAATTTTTCGTTAGCAGTGCATTTATTGTTCCTGAGAACCGTTCTATCCTTTGAATGTTGCAACAAATTTCGGAATAATAAAACAAATTTTTGCGTTATAGATTTCTCCAGATAGCAATAGATTACAATTGAAGACATTGATCAACAAGTAAAAGAATTTCTTCCGATAGCAATAGATTTTAATTTTATTTGGAAGGGTTTTTATTTGTGTAAAATGTATTTTTATTTGTATAAAATTTACTATATCAAAAATTAATAGATACGATTGATCATGACATTCGCAGCGGATATACATCACTCCTCTTTAGCAAAACATATGAGCCTTTCTGAAGGACAGATTTAGGGTGAGAAATCCTGTTACTACGTGATACATACGTACAGTTGTAGATATAGCGATGAAGTAAAGCAACCCGTCGTATTTCAAAACAAATATTGATTAGTTGGACTCGTTCTGCTGATATTTCCTGTAGTTGGTGAATGTTTCAATTTACATTTACATGGGGCATTCTTATTGTAGCTACCCATACCTGGTTTGATTCAAAGAATCCGATAAAGCCACATACAACAAAATACCCAATCATTCTATCGTTATCTTCATTAACAGGAATTGTTGAAGAAATACTCTACTGGTTCAGTTCTGAACATGTACCAGGAACTTGTATTACGTGACCGATCCGCTGATTGATAAGGGTATGTTAATTTCTGAATTCCATAAGTTATTTTTGATAGAAAGGACGCGTTATTGTAATAAAGGATTGTACCACCTGTTGCATAGTTAGGGAGAAGCACTTTTATCCGATGGGTGGAAATCTCCATGATATCAGGCATGTCGTTCTGACCCTTACCCTTTCGTAGCCATATCCTTCCAGTTTCAACTGCTATTGTATTATACTGTGCACGATTGAAGAGGTGGGACCGTAGTGGCTCCTCAAATAGATCTTTAAGGCAAGATTTGAATGAGGTCAAGAACTCGTTATGGTTTTTTATTGACTGATACAATTTAAATGCTTCCTTTACTAGTAAAAGTATGGAAAGTTTACGAAGAGCCGCCTTTCATTCTTTCTCATTTGACGAGGAAAGAAGATCAAAGATTTGAACAACCCTTCTTTGTCAATCAGAACAAAGAGCATGGGAGACCGCCGTGATATGTTTTCCAGGGTGTGTATTGCCGTTTAGGGCCGCCTTCGGTATCTGATGAACCACTTCAAAAGGCATCTAAGCGAAGTTCCTTACATTTCCGAAGATAGTTATGCTGTGATGAACAAGCTCAAGAATGCGATGAAGGTTTGGTCTATCCATATTATTACCAAGTTCTCTATCTAATACTACTGAATCATCGATTGATGAATATAGTTGTTTTATTATATCAATTACTTTCATTTGCATTCGGCTGACTACCTGAAATTCGCTGCAAGATTAATGCACATTCCATCAATCGAGAACCTTGGCCACCAGTATAACTTGAAAATAACGGACTGAAAATCTCGAAGGATTGAAATCGACAGCAAGTCCCGTGGTGGTTGGAAAAGAAATAGCTCTGATATGGATACAGTTACGAGAAGGACGGAAAAGACATGTGTCATTGACATGGAATGTAGTTTTTAGAAGAAATATTGTAAACCGATTTTTGTTGTGGAATTCCGTTCACAACTGAATATGAATATATCAAAGAGTCCACTTGTTTCCGTGATAAATTAGATTTTAAACAGTGAAAGAAGATATCTAGGGCACCTCTGGTCAATTCCATAAAAGCATGATCTGGAGCCACGACCATTGCTGTGTAAGGGTCAAACTTTATGGAAATTACTGGTACTTGATCGATTGTTTTGGTATTATTAAAGCTTTCTCAAGCAGGCCAAAGTAGAGTAGGAAAAGTGGCACTTGCTTTAATAAGAATACATCTACTGCACGCATACCAATCGGCTGTACATCTAATTCAGTTATGCCATTCTGAAGAATTTCAATTGGCTGTTCAGCTGTCCTGACAGATCCTAGACGGTTGGAATGTATAGAAGATGTACGAGAAAACTCTGATCCCTTTTGATTATTCCTCTTTCTGAAACTACAAGCTGTGCAAGGTGAATCAGAATAATGGGATCGGATATCGAGTAGTAGGGAAGATGCCGGGTAGTCCACAACCGCCCCAATGGGATCCAGAAAATGTTTGATTGGATTTCCGAACGGATTCGTCTCCAAAATACCTATTGTACACCCATGAACAATATCTGGTACTATGTATGATAGTACTTTAACCTTGCTGCACTCAGTTAGTGTCACAGAGATGATTCTTGCTGATCTTGCACTCAATAGAGAAATAGGTGCAAGACCAAAGGGAAGTATGTAGCAGCCACCGTTGGATCTATGGGGATATAAAGTCGATGTTGGGTTGGAGTCTGATGATACATTAGAAAGGGGTATCTGATGAATTTTGTTTCATCCGATAAGAATACAGAGCCGGGTACGACTTTTCTTGATGTTCTGTAACTTCTAGAAGATTCAGACTCTCTCTACAATCCGCCCATTTCTGCAACTGTGCAAGAAAACTGCAGATGAGTTTTGTTGTTTACATATAATATTAATACCACCAAGCGTTCGTGTCAACTGAGTTCATTGTTTCTGTCTTCTTAAGACCAACGAATAAAACGAATCTGATTTCCAATTGATAATTATATCCATAACAATTCATTATGGCATCAGTGGGACGTAAGAAACAACAAACGTCCCCGGGCACTAGTAAGTGATCCTTTTTGTTACCAACAGTATCGTCTGTTGAAATTTGCAAATGATTGAAAGTTATGTCAGAGAATCTTCCTCGGATACTGTCCAAAAACTTTTTCCAAGAATCTGTAACATTACAAGTAAATTGAAGTATAAACATGAAATGTTTTAGTGATTTTTTATTTGGTACTAACCATATTGGTCCTAAATGCGGTTGATATAGACGAGTGATGCCTCATTTCCTTGTATAGGTGTGTTTGTATCAAAAGATGGTTCCAAGAAGGTATCCAAATAAGTATTATATAGTTTTTGATTCATAGGGAATGATTTTCCGTCATTTGGTTTTGCAAGATGCAATTTGTCGCCTTTGATAACTGGCATAAAATTATTGAAAGATTTAATCTCCTCCATGTGCTAATAAATGTTGCTGAAGTCTATAGATGAACCATCACATACATGATTGGGTTCCGATAGTTCTTTCAAAGTAGAATATGTCAAAACGTGAAGTTTTGCCAATTTCGATGGTAGGACGATACGTACTGATGTTCCCTTTCTATACGTTTCGTTGTTTACTATATCCGAGGGGTGTTGTAGATCTACTAGTACTGGAAGGGGTAGACAAACATGTGATAGGTGCCGCCAAATTGTGTCGCGAACTGTTCTGTAAGTCTTCATTTTTCGTCGGAGAATACACGGAAGCTAACGGTACTGTAGATCTACAATGTACGATCATTGTCTTGGTTAGTGCAGTACTTAAATTATTAAGGCTACTGTATCTGTCGTCTAAAAAGGGAACGAAACGTGTGATACTGTAGCTTGGCGTCTGATATATGTGGAGCCGGATTGTGGAGGACAGCATACTGTAAGGAAGAGAAATATGAGTATTAACTTAAAGAGGTCGGCTAAAATTCCGTCGTTGAAGCAATTGAGAGGAGGGGAAGACAAGGTGGAAAGCAAGTGGTTAGCAAGAGTAACGAGCCAGGGTGAATGATGCTAGCTTGCTGATTACAGCGCGTGAGTACACTCCGAGCGAGCCCTAGTTCGTAACACTACGAACTTGTTGACTTCTTGATTGGGGTGACAAAAAATTAATTGGTAACCGCATGAACTAAATTGGTTTATGGTGTAGAGGTTGAAAAGCGAGGAAAAAGGAAGAAGAGAAAAGAATGGAAAAGGTGCGGGAAACACTCTTATACTAGATGAGAACGTCGACAACCAAATCAGAGACAGTAGAAAATGTAGACTGAAGGTTAGAGTATGTCTTCTGGAGATGGCCTCGTGTAAAGGTGGATGATTTAGGTTCCAGGTTACAGTGGGAGGAGAATTTGTAGGTGGTGCACATAGTGTGACCGGGGGTGTATACCTTTTGTATGTACTAATTTGATTCATACTATTGCTACTGTATTTCTCCGTTTCAGATTTTGATGTCTGATGGAATAGTTTTTACAAGTGTTCGTATTAATTCATACATATCAACTGTTGTTCTAGAAATACTTTTTGTTTTCATTATGCTTATGAAGTTTGGCAACGTAAATGTAATCTTCTTTCGTTTCATCAGTACATCCATATCTATAGAAAGTGCATTCATATCTGAGGCTATAGAATCAATCCAGCATCATCAATTTCATCATCAACGTGTTGCCGGGAAAATGGTCAGTAGTCCGACTGGAACTCAAAATCAGCTTCAATTTGGTCAGGGTATGTTGGTTTTGGTGCCGTAACTCGTGTGTTATGATGTTGCGGATCTTGAGAAGGTACTGTTATTGATAAGGAAGAAATTTGTACGATACTTTCGCTATCAGCGACTGGTATAGATGTTGATGTCGGGATCGGGTATAAAGTATTTTGTACATTTATTTCTCTGTCAGCGCCTTGTACAGACATCGATGTCGGGATCGGGTCTATCTCATCATTCACTTGGATGTTTCCCCTCCGATAGAATGGTAAAGAAGCTGAACTTTGTTTGTTATAGACTATATTTGCGATAACATCAGAAATTCGACTGCGACCGCCATAGCAGTTATATAAATCTGGTTGAGTAGATCTCCTTCTTCTTACTTTATTTTCCATATCACCTTGTGATGACCCACGCTCTGTCTTGTATGTTTTCTGAGAGTAATAGTTTCAATTGTAAACGAAATAATTTGGATTAACAGTGCTAATGTAAATTGTTTAAGTGAATAAAGATATGATTTCCCCATTCTTCTACCGCAATAACGATCCACCGCACATATGATACCAATTTTCACACTAGTTTAGGAGTTTGATATGTTCATGGTAGCTGTAATTAAAAATCATGAATTTCATAAATGCTATTATTATTCATTCAATCCTTTATTCTAATTCCGTACCAACCTTCTTTCTATTCTAGACTAGCTAAACAAGGTATCTATATCAACAATGTCAAACTCAGACGATACCAATTATGATCGACTAATGTCAGCCCTAACAAACCATGACCTAATTTCTGCACTTGAATCAACAGAATTGGAACACACAGAATCCCTCCTATTATTCGGAAACGAAAAAGGCAGGACAAGAAGAACACTAAAAGGAGTGTTTGAAAAGTCAACTAAAGAGGTACACCTCTTGCTTGTACTATTGCGTATGTGCCGAAGAACTTCCACGAGAATTGATGCAAAATCGCGCGTCACAATTTGACATGCCCATATCTCAATTTATTATTCAGCACAATGACGAAAACGTGTTTAGTAGACAGATGAAAAATAAATCTTATGAAGACGTTCTACATTCAATACATCGACCGTCTCCTTTACCATATGGTACTCCTGCTCCATATTCCTATTCCCCTCCCTGTGCTAATCATTCTAACGATAATACAGGTACTGAATCGTTAGTAGCAGTACCCTTACATGATAAGAACCATTGCGGCGATTTAAATGCATGGATATCCACGTATGAAAACTACAATCAGGATTACAATGAAATAGTACGGTGTTTGGATACAATGTGTCAAACAAAACAATGTACCGAACGAACTAACAGGGTTGCAATACAAAATTTCAAAGAGGAAGAGTCTTGTAAATCTTTGGTCACTGGGAACGGAAGAGATGTAATTGAGAAAGTTGTAGCAAATCCGGACAAGTACTTGGATGGTGAAAGGGGATGTAGTGGTGCCGAACGCTCGAAACATAGTCGAGTAAAGGATCATTCACGGTCATCCATGACCAAATGCCAAATGCCAAATGCCCGGAAAAGAAAGAGATGAAAAATAAAAAATGACAGTCTGCGGAGCGGAAGGGTCCTTTACATGCTTCTTCCTGCTCTTTTACGTCTGCCTACTCCTCCATTTTCATCTCACGTTCTTGCAGCCAATCTAAGTTGAATAAATGTAATGTGTTTATTATCCGTTTAGGGAACCATATCTTATAATTCATGATGAATCTCACTGCATTCCGTCGCAGTATTTCTTTCTGTCAACATATTTAAATATAATTTCTGTGAATGATTTATTATTCAAAAGTAAATTTATAATTACAAAAAACTGTAATGATTTGTGTACAAACTAAATCATCTCCCCTCTTTCTCCGTTTTCGCCGAGCCCGCCAGCGTGATCTGTATGCTGCTGTAAAACCTTGTGGGGAAAGAGAGGAATAGAAAATATGTAACATACTTTGTGGTGTATCTCTTTATCGTTATTATTATGAAGACTGATATCCTCCACGCTCTTCACTCTCGTCTCCTTGCTTACCTTCATCTCCACTCCTCCACTCCCGTCCATACCTAAAGCCATACATTCATCATTTCTTGGCGTTGTTGGCGTTGTTACCGATTTACTTATTTTCATCTCCCCTGATCTAATGTTATCCATTGCCGCTGCTGCCACTGCTGCCGCAGTGTTCCGATCCGTGAGCACTTGACAAAGAATTTATCACAACTAGTGTGAAAATTAAGAAATTACACAATTTATTTCTTTTGATTGTCTCCCTACTTCATGAAAGGCTTTCTGCCGAGAATTTTATTCTTGGTAGCCAAATCCACATCCTTATTGTCTTTTGAATAAATTTTATCCATTGATGTGTCCGACCCGGAGAAGGTTGACAGTGGGCTCAATGACTCTCCTGAATTTTTCTTTGAATTATCAAATGGCACCATGGTTGGCTTTCCTGTTTCTTGTAACATAAATTTTGTAGACATTCAGACAGAATTTCGCTCTCGCATGGTAAGCCACAGTCCATTCTGTTGTCTAGTAGACGTCTAAAGTTTCATTCGATCGCGTATACCCACCTTCATGATCGATCACGGTATCAATAATGCCATCAAGAATAGCCTTTGCCACAACCCCTTCAACGATTTCCACCCATTCAAATTGCAAACCTTTTAAAACTTCTCACAATTGAATGTGTGAATATGACGAACTGAGTATTCTTAAACCAGTTTTGATAACATTGTGACGTAAACGCACAACGAGTGACATTGTTCTATCACTTTCAAATTCTTCTGATGATTATTCGAGTACTTGTTTGAATCGATCCATATCACCAATTTATCACCCTGTTCGTATAAGTTATAAGCGATACAATTACGGAGTAATAAATTTAACAAGACAGATTGAGCTGGTGCATCATTATGTAAAGTAGCTGTACTATATGCTCTGGTGATAGTAAACCACATCTAATAGTAGCGAGACGACCAGTTAAATCTACTGTACGTGTATAATAGAAGTAAGCACGTGCGTTCAATTCATCCATATTACGGCGATTATATGGAGAAAGAAATTGTACCAAATCTGTGGATAATGGAACAGCTTTTTCCACTTGTTTCGCATTAAGCATGATAATAATGACCAGTAAATGTATAAATTCAGAAACTTCAGAAGTATTGAAAGCAGCTTGGGTGGAAAGTGCATCTTAATTTGTGGTTGGAGCGAAAGATTCAGACATTTCTATTGCTTTCGCAGTGGCTGGATCTGAATCAACATCCATTGGAGCTGAAGTGTGAGCACTGACAGGGATATTTGACAGACATTTCAACATGAATGGTTTAGAGGAATAAGAGTTTGGTATTTAACAATTAATAGGTTTTTCAACAAAATCTGGCAAAAGTCGTTTGTGGATACCGTCAATACTGCGGGAAACACAAGCGAGTTCACGAAGTTATTTTGTATGTACAGCATTTTTGATGATACCGATATTTCGTCGGATGTCTGATACAATGGATTGATGATATGCAGGTTCCGCACAAAAAGCCCGTGCGACTGCTCTTGAGATTGCTGATGCGAAACGAGGTGCTAGTGATGTTGATAATCTTGCTGAATCGTCCACCGTTATGAAATCCAAAAAGAACAATTGTTGTAAATGTTCATTCTTGAATGAATCACGTACTAATTTTGGAGATCTGTTAAGATCTAAACCATCATCATCATTTCCTCCTTCTATACCCCATAATTATTGCTTTCATGTCGAATTGTGATTCCAGGATGAGAATAAGAGTGAAAGATGTTGAAGAAATTGAAAAGCAGAGAGTTGTTTTGTAGTTGACCCGTTGAGGTGTTGAAGATAGATAGTTTGATGAGTGGAGTGAGTGATATATTATGGGTTGTTATATAGGCCATATACATTATTTTTACATAAATTACGGCTTCAGTTCTACTAGAAGCTTTCAAGTGACAGTCATGTCGTGCGTTTTTTATAACCATTTATTATGTCGTGGGGATAAATGGTTGAATAGTGTAGGACTTGTTGTTGTCATAATGAGATGTGATAATCCATATTAGGATTTCCAATGATACGTTGATAAAGAGGTGAAAGTTGCCATTTTCGTTAATTATATGAGTTCTGAATAGTATTCTATCCAAAATATGAGTATGGAGATGAGGTCCGAATAGAGAATATATGTAACATACTTTGTAGTTTGGCCCTTCATGATGACGGTTATGAAGACAGATATTGATGCGGTGGAGATAGAGGAGCTTGCGGATAATGATAGTTGTTATAATGGTGAGTGGGACGTGAGCAGAGCAAAGTGAGAGCATTCTCAAATGGGATTTGAGCGGTTGGATGAACGGAAAATGCTGAAGATGAGGGAGATGGGGGAAAACCAAGAATTGAGATTGTTATCGGTGTGTTGAAAATGATGTGAAATTATTACATTTTCTTGTTAATTATAAATTTACTTTTGAATAATAAATCATTCACAGAAATTATATCGGATCATTTTGACACAAAGAAAGACTGCGATGGAATGTAGTAAGATTCATCATGAATAATAAGATATTGTTCCCTAAATAAATAATCAAGACATTGAATTTATTCAACTTGGGTTGGCTGCAAGAACGTGAGATGGAAATGGAGGAGTAGCCAGACGTAAAAGAGCAGGAAGAAGAATGTAAAGGACATTTTTTCTCGGCCGACTGTCATATATTTTTATTTTCTCTCCTTTCCGGACGTTACGCTGTTGGAATTTTGTCATGGATAACCATGAAATATCCTTCACCTGACTACGTTTCAAACGTTGCAAACTTAGCACACACCCTTTTACTCGTCAAAGATCCCAATAATCGTTATATATGTCATTTACACCAGTTATTCGTAAAATGCGTCGACCGAAACGTATTACAGGTGGTATTGCATCGACAAATCTCATTTATGCAACATCACCTGTCGCAATATCAGTGATATGAAAGCAGATAGTGTTGCCAATAGCACCATCAAAATATTCGAAACAAAAAGTCAAGTCCTGATGTTTCATTTTCGCCAATTATTCCATCAAAAACATTGCCTCCGTTTGATACATTTACAATATCAGTATTCATAAAAATTATAACAAATTCCGAAAACAAATTTCAAAAAGGCTGAGCTACACATCATCGTTACCGTTATTATCTGCACCACCTACAATACCTAATGAAATGTAAAATACTAAAAAAGGAAAACAACTTGAAGAAATGCCTTTAACTCCATCTCTAGCATCCATGATATTCTTGGCTGTTACACCACCACTTCCAAGTAAAACAAAATTGTTCATACCTTGAACTATATCGCCATCTGTGAATCAATCAAAATTCAGAGCAAAAAGTAGCCCCTAGAATCGTCATTAATTTGAGTTATGCTATCTTCTATTATGTTCCCGGACGAACTATTGGCAGCATCACACATTACTCATTTCGTGGCTCCCTCAACATGATGATCACGGTAGGTTTCTGCACTAAATATATTTAGTTCACATATCTTCCTGCTGCGGTTATTCTTCTTCTCATTTTCTCCTTTTATTCCCAGCGCAAATACGGATTCTATTTCTATGTTACTTGATTTAATCTAACTTGTGATTAATTAATGAAAGGAGACACATAAAATGTAGTTCAAAGACGTCAAGAATAAGTTCTTTAAAAAGTGGATTATGAGCTGCAGGCATCTGGCATCTGGTAACTTCGACCCAGTTCCTGTAGGATATGAGCTCTGTTTAGATCATTTACTGTTTTATAGTGGTTTCAACACGTCTGTTTGCAAAGTAAATTCCTATACACTTTTTTGGATCTCGATTTTGGATTTTTAAAACAAGTGACTGTTTTCTTTTTTGGGATTTTCCAAGATTGTAAATAAATTTGTAATTATTTACCGCCAGTCTAATAATTTATTTACATATGTGATAAGAGATCGTTACTAACTGCAGTATATATGATGAAATTTGGATACATAGATAAAATCTGCTAGAATATTTCCCGCTAACATGATTATGCTGATGTCCAACAATTCTACACCTCCAATCCGATTAATATTTCAGTATTTCATCTTTCGGGTCTATATTGGATCAATTTATGATACACATACATTCCAACTGCCGTGCTTACCATCAGGGAATAAATAATTCCCGAAATGCTTCATCAACAGAATGATCTACCATCACCTTCGGAAACTATTGATGTTCTCTGGGTCCTTGACAATGATCATTACCACTGGCGGAGAGCTACAGTTGAGACCATACAAAAACCCACAAAACGTAATATACTAGTCGAAGGTATCATTCGATATGATCCCGGACCTAATTTCACTGATTGCACAATGTCCGAAGTTTTCTTTAAGGACAAGAATACGTTATGCGAGAAGAAGTGGAAAAGGGGAGACAATAAAATAGCATGACGAAGAAATGGATCCTGATTGAAACTGTCAGCACTCTCATATACAGGAAAAGAAATAAAGTGCTGTAAATAATAAGTCATCATCTAAATCTCTAAGTATGCATCATAGTCTACCTCCGACTAATAATATTCATAATGTACAGGATGAGGTACCGAATGGCATACCACAGCAGATAGAAGAAAAATCAGAT
>JAULBU010035153.1:0-15660 GCA_032358235.1 Odonthalia washingtoniensis
ATCGACCAGAAACAGTAAAATGGCCCTAACTTGAAATTGTGAAATATGCCGGATGATACTTTTAAAGTGAAAGGTTAAAAAATATGTCAAAGGTTGCAGTGCGTCGGATCAAAAATATATAATTACAGTATCTCATTCCGTACCGTACTGTAATGCTTCTGTCCAGTACCATACAAGTGAAGAAATACAGCTAATCATTGAAAAAGCCTCTTGCTTCAATAAGAAAATGAAGTCAAAAGTCCGTCATCGAGGCCAAACAAAGCAAAGAACCAAGAAACGAACAAAAAAATGAATAGAATTCCGTCACATCTAATTTCACATTACATCCGTCTGGGCCTGTCAGGACCAGCAACACGCTCCGAGATATCAGCAGCCTATCGAGCAGCCGCATTGAAACATCACCCAGATAAAGGAGGTTCAGCCCCTACTTTCGCAGCAGTCACAGACAGTTACAATTATCTCATGCGCACGGTTCATCCAAATTTCCATCCTAGTCATGACGGACATTACCGGCCGGCCTCACTTCGTTCATTTGTTGATTCCCAACGTGCGGAGCCATCTCCATTCACTGGTATATTGACAGCTATTGTCGTCCCCTCATTAATTGGTATTCTTGTCGGTATCCGTATGATTTACTTTGGTGGCGAACGAACTGGCTTACGAGCTGGCGGAAATTCTAAATTCACTGATGAGGAAATGAGAATGCATTCTTCACAAAAATCAAAATCTGCGCAGCAATTAAGAAATGAACAGCAACAATTTAGAAAACATCAAATTGAACGACAAAAACAACAAAAACAGTAATGTAATTGATAGAAAGTTGACAGTTGGGGAGAGAGAAGGACTGAGAGACTCCTCTTTCTAGAAGAGGGAAGTCTCAGTTTGTATGTTTATCTAATAAAAATATATGATGCAACATTAAATGTTGCAAATTTTGGTACTTACCGTCTCCTACAGAGTGAAGAGAACAACACACTGTATGTGAGATAATCAAACTTTAATACTTCCCCTAATTAATGGAACTGTTCAGAGTATTCCCCTTTTGTTCGATGAACGCCATCGCCTACTAATTTTTCGAATTGAACCATAAGACTGATGAATGAAAAGGATAAAAACGTTGGGGCTCGTTTTTACTAATAATTTTGTTAAAATTATCAGAAGCACCGGATTCTTAGTACATTCACAGCATGAAACAAAACACGAGGATCACAAAGGTGGCTGTAAATCTATATCGAGATATGCATCATCATCACCATGCGCCCAACTGAACGCGACACCAGCCGGTGGTTGTACATTACCTCCGAACTCTTCTCTAAATCTGCGTCTCCGTTCCTTTCCTCTAAATTCATCCTTTTGTCTACGTTGTAACAAGCATTTCACGCCGTTAACAACTTCATTCTGAATCTCTTCATAAACCTTCTTAGCTTGTACCTTATCCTCAATACATTCCTCTGCTATGTCAACCGGCTTTCCAAATCTTATATAAACCCTATCCTCACGACCGGTAGGTACTATAAGCGGTGGTTTTAGTACTTTCGAACCATCCGCATCAACACCACCTTTCCATTTTCTTGCATCATCCGTAATAAGGCTCTCTAAATCTGAATCCGTCCCAATTCCAAATTTACTTGTGACATTTGTAACATTTTCTACCACACCCATAAATTCATCTGAATCTAATAAAATCCGTACGGATTCTTCAGTACCTACTGTGGAAACAGGGATGACAGTTGCTCCAAATAATGCACATGCACGGACGAATTCAGGTTCTTCAGGCCATCTCACAGCATATTTATCACTTTCTGATTGTTTCAATGCTTCGTTAGCACCTCCTGGAAACAACAATCCCCATTCACCACGTGAAAGAGTCTGAAATAGAGAACTAGGACTGGTTTCCATCACGCCAAATTCACGCATAATGTCCGTTGTCACCATTTCATTATTCAAACCAGGGAATCCGAAAGAATTACGTAATAGAACCGGATGTGCCATTGATCTTAGTAATACGCGTTTTGTTTGAAGAATTCTAGACAGTGGGAACAGAGCATCGAGCCAGCCGAGAAGGGTGTGATTACTTACAAAAAGTATGGGTTTGTTGGGTACGCGTGAGGGAATGTTCTCCTCACCGATGAATACTGGTGAGTAAGAATCTGTTGATGGTTGTATAAAATTTCTAAGTCTGCCGATTTGTTCTCGTGTCAATAATTTTTGTTTTTGTTTTTCATCTTCCGTCATATTATATCGTTTACGTAGTGCCTCTCGTCGTCTGCTTATTTTTTCATTCACAACTTTTGTTTCCATCTTTGAGGGTAGAGATAGTATTCGGTCACGTTCTGAGAGAGTCATAAAAGGGCGTAGTAAAGAAGCCAGCTGGAACCTACTCGAGAAAAACACCCCATGACCACCGAACGGTAATATCGCGGTGTACAACCCTGGGATCGCACGTTTCAATCTATAATTCTCCTCATAACTAGGTATCAGATTGTCATTCATCGTACATAAGACAGCAATTCTTCTTGGCCTCCCGATAGCTCCATCGTTTCCAAGTACTACCAGATCTTCATCTTTCACGTTCAAATTCGTCAATAATTTCATCCGATGCTCTGTTGAATCTTTGGGTAATACTTCAGATGAAAGTTTCGTCAATACTCCAAGCATACTGACTAGTCTGGGGACGATTTCAGGACTCAATCCAGTAATCGTCGATCCGAAATCCAATAGGAAAGGGAGTAAAACAGCTGGTAGTATTACATTGTAGATATCTTCTGAAAGTTGTAAACTGAAAAGGAATTCCCACAGTGCCTTTGGTGCAGATCTACTATAAGAGGTTGCAGGGTTCATCAACATCATTAATTCAATATCTAATTTAGGATTCTTTTTAGTATCACTATCATCGGAAGAAGAATGTCTGCTAACGTTCTCAAGTGCGAGAAGAAGCGCGAGTGCACCTCCCATACTCTCAGCGATGATAGTAACGGGTTGATCGCTATGTTTAGCATTGTTATCATCAGCAATCATTTGCAACATCTGAGAAGAAAGCGTCGAAAGTGTTTCTCGATTTTCAAAAGGAATTACAAAGGACTTCATGTCGTACACACCATCTTGTTCGACATCATACACTTGACTGAGAATACTCTTTCCCTGTCCATCAATCCCTGGAATGAAATATAATCCCTTCTTCGTACTACCACCACCGTTGTCATTGACAACATCACCCCGACGTTGTTGATTTCTTGAAAGCTGTACAAGTCGCAGACTGCTTGACTTTTGCTCATCCTGTGTTTGTTCGAATTGTTGGACAGCTTCTTTCGCGCGTATCATTCGAAACGGGCTATACACCTCAGAAGAAGGTCTTCCAAAAATTTCTGTCGGATTTGGCCGATCAAGTATGTGAGGTCTAGGTTCTGTATACAAACTATACGGTCCTCTTTTTTCGTACTCTATATTCTTCAAAACATTTTCAATATAACTTTTATCAAGCTTCCAATATTTAGCACCTTCAATTGCAACCTCTACATATCGTCTTGAAGGACGGATTCTCTGTACGTCAATAATGAATTTTGGAACACGTGGAAACTGAAATGTTTTCGCTGTTACTTTGTGCACAATATTGTTAATTTCAATTTCGACATTGACTTCGATTACACGAGTGGGAGAAAAAGGTAAGTCTAGAGCAAGCTCAGACCGAGAGAGAAGGTTGAAGTCAGAGGGAGAAACCCAGTGAACGAGACCGTGAACAGTAGATGAAGGATCGGATGCTATGTTAGCCATAACTGGTTCGAATGGTGAAATACCTGGTGCATCGAAGGTTAATCTATGGGATGGAAATTTTGCTTTTTCTGTTTGCAGAATCGGGAAGCGACGAGATGATAATACAGATGTTGGACCGATTTTGCGGGGGTTAAGGTTTGAAAAGAATGCGAAATAAGGGATGGCATTTTCAGGAAACGGCGATGAAGAAGGAGAGAAGACCGACAGGGATTTGGAGGTAGATGATTGCTGAGAGGGATTGTTGACGGCGACAGATGGTGACGGTGACGGTGAAATTGAGGCGGGGGATTGATCTTGTTTTGGTGGGGACACAGTTGCTTTAGGAAGATGGTGGATACGACGTTGATGATGTGGAAGATAGAATTGGTAAGAGAATTGGTGAGCAGGGGAAGCGAAACTGGGAGCTGCAGTTCCGACAAAAAGTGAGGTAGAGCGAGTAACAATTAGAGGGGAGACAAACGCCGATGACATCGTTGATTATGTTAATGACGAAGACGGTGCAAATCATCTGCAGCTTCAGGTGAGCTTGGAGTAGGTGTTGTGGATGAAATAGTGAATGAGATGGAGGTTAAATGAGCAGAACAGGAGATGGAAACGGTGGGTGAGTCCCGAAAAGAAGTCATTTTAAATTTATGACCTCTAAATCCAAATCGCATGCATTCTGTAAATTGTAATTTGCATACATAAATTGAATGCTCTATGCTAATCACAGCAGTTCCTTCTCTCAAACCGCCTTCCCAAAATCCGTTGCCGAAATGGCACTTTTATTTATGGGATAATATAATATTCATTACACCACTTTACAGTCACTATTCATAAAAATTAAATTTTTATGAATAGTGAAAATTAAAATTTTCCCAAAATTTAGTTCTCATCCATAGAGCGTTTTCTCAGTTCTCTTCCTAGCAAAATTCGCTCAATTCGTTCAACCCGCTCCCGTCTGTACTGCCATGTCGTCGTTTGCAACTCCATCACAAACAAACGACGATGAAACGGCAACTCTTCCCACGGATTCCGAACAACTACACATCGACACAGTTCCAAACTCAGAACCCCAACCGCAATGTTTTTCTTCAGATACAACCATTTCTCTTGCTTCCTGTCTGTCAACAGCCACAGCCCCTGCTCAACCAACACACACCCCACTTTCCTTCGGCCATCCACTGAAACTACCTAAACAACGCCGTCCCCGTGGTGGCATCATGAAGTATCGAACACGCGTCCATCGTGGTCTAGCGACTCCTATAGCAGGCTATGTCATACGCGATGCTCGTCAAGCACTCACTGCTGCTTCATGGACATTTCATGCGAGGCAACGTACTGCATTCTATGTATTCAATGGAACATACTTGCAGCATTGTATACGCGACCGGGAGGCTGTTTACACAGATGATGTTAGTGACAGTGAAAGTGAAAGTGATAATGAAAGTGGTGGTGAAGGGGATGAAGTGAAAACAATTAAAAAGGCTGTACGAGCTTTGGATGTCGCTGTTAATTTGAAAAAGGATGTTATGAAGAACGTCGCTAAGCAGGTTGCTCGTCTTTCTACAGCGTTACGACATGGTCCCACTCTTGATGACCCATTATTACTGTCTTTGTCGCTTGCTGCACATCAAAATGAAAATGACAGGCATCAGTATCAGGGAATGACTGAAGGTACACGGCGAACTGCACTATATCGTGCATACGCGACCAAATGGGCATGGCGTTTGCAAAAATCCTCACAACAACCACAATCACAACAACAACTACGAAGCAAGAATATTATACAGACGAGATTTAATGATGCGGAACGATTGTCACATATATACAAGAAACAAAGAAGACGAAAAGTATTTCAATCACTGAATTCTGAACAACAATCTCAAAACATTTCAGATATGCTTGAAGATGCACGTGACGAACAAGCACGTTTACTGTTTGAAGTGATGCACGCACCAGATGAAGGAACTTCACGTCGTCTGATAGCTCAATATGGCAGTGCAAGGCATGCAGTTCGTGCATGCAGTAGACGTGATGTACATGGTGTACTACCTGATGAGGATGAAAATGAAATTGTCATCGAACGTGTAATGCGTGATACGTTTGGTAATGATGTAATGAAAAGTGCAAGACGTGCACCGTTCAAGGAATTTGTGGCTCTCGGTAAAGGTAAGGGGGTGTTAGAATTGGATTGCGATGAACGAATGAGAGCGTTTGAACTAGTTGTGAAGAGTTGTTCTGCTGATATTGTGGACAAGGGTGAGAGTGAACGATTGAATGCGATTTGGAGGTTGTTAATGCTGGTCTGCAGAGTTGTCCCAGGGAAGGATGGCGGTGATAATGATTGTATGAGTATTGTGGGTAATTTGGTCGATGATGACGATATGAAAGGACAAACAGTATTGAAACGACTGGCGACTGAAAGTGCGAAGCAGATATGTGGAAGGTGTGTGTCCATAAATGAAGACGAAGCGATGATACTCAAACGATTTTCGCAAAGTTTTGTTGTAGCTTCTCCTCCTATAAGCCATGAAGGAGAAAAAAATGCTCATCCTTCACTACTTGACTATGTTTCATAATATCTACATGAAGTAGTATTCCTGACTCATCTTTCAACATAGATAAAATGTAATTACCGAGTTCGTTCACATACCCCATCCGAGAGTAGCGCATTCCCGCTCACCAAATAGGGGGCTGAAGTCCAACCCTAGAATGAAAATAGAGATAGACTGGGCAATTCCAGTTGTAAGAGAAAAGGAACAAATGCCCAAAAAGTGAAGACAGGCAGACAGACAGGCAGGCAGACAGGTTCACAGGTTCACAGGGTCTGTCTACGGTAACTGCACACTTAGCTTTTAACAAAGTTAACGGCTTCGATGGGGGTCGAACTTGTAATCGAGGGTTATCAATCTTGAACGGGGTGTCCACGCGCACGCTTTTTGGTGGGAAATAATTGGCGCCAAATCCGTCGAAATTTTTGAAAGAACTACGTTATCTGATTCGCAAAGACTGTAAGGAAATTTCTTGATTTTGTAAATCCGTTGGTTGGATATATATATATTTTAAAAAAATATATATCCTACCAACAGATATCCAACTAACGAATTTACGAAAAAATCATCTCAACTAGCGGATCAGTAATTGGGATTACTGTCACAACACCAGTCAATAGTCCTCTACCACAAATATTAACTTTTTTATTGAGAAGTGAATAGGATGCAGGATGGCCACACACATTTATTTAAAAAGAGATTGGTTTGCAGCAATCCTTAGTGGTATTGCTGATGCCACTGACATATTTTATACCATGTTGAGCAATGTTGCCTAGAAAACAAACACACCAGTGAGACTCATATTGAATCATTGTGATGAGTTCGGGTACAAACACTACCATGATATCGCCGCACCCACGTCGAACCATTTTTGAAACCGTTTCCTCTGATACTACCGATACTGCTGACATCATCAGTAAAACAACCCTCCTTCTCATTATCGGAAATGACGGTAACAATTTACAATATGCCCTTGATTCCAATCCATTCATTCATCACATTCCCAATCTCTTCAACTCTCATTCAACACCTCCTGAACTTTCACATTGGACTTATGCAACACGTGAAGAATACCCCATCCACTACATTCGCTCAGTATTATCGCTCATTTCAAAAACAAAATTGAATAGATATAATAAAACAACCATTTTATCTGTCATGCTCGATGATGATAATTACCATACAGTAATGACGGTATCGAATCTATTCATGGATGTTGTCATCGCTAGCATGAGTCTTAATGCAATTCTGTCGTTTACATACGACCGAATGAAGCAAATTTCAGAAGCAAGACAGGTCCCATTCGGAGATAGTTTAGAAATTGCAACGAAACAACCGTCAGTTGATGATGTTCAGAAGTATATTGACTGGTTATTGAAAATGGAAAGAGATATCAGACAAAGTCTTCATCGGGCATTTCGAAACCCAAAAGTTACTTTTATCAATGCTTTAGATGCCGATGCTGTCATCTCTGCAGTTTTAGTAAATAACGATAGTGGAAACAAAAGGAATAGAAATAGTTTCAATCACGTTCTTAATAATGATGTGAAGAGAACACGAAAGCAAGATGCCTGGGAGCTACTGGAAGAATCTTGTGATAGTGATGCTGTCTTCCGATTACGATTTGCATTTGAGGAAAATATTTTTAACAGCCGAAGCAGTAAAATGTGTAGTACTAATGGCAGTATACATATCAATGGTACTGACAAGTTAATATCAATGCCATCTATTTTCGGTTCAAAAAACGGGTCTCTACAACGAAAACAGGACGGGAAAGTAAAGAGGGACATGTATACAGACAATGATGGTGATGATGATGACGACGACGGTGATGAAAAAGAAGATGTTTTGTGGGCAATACTCGTCCATGCATCTACTGGTAATGTTCAAAGAACCATGGAGTCCACGTTAATGACGGTGAAATCCGCCTTTGCCTCTGCTTTGCCAAATTCTTTGTCAACATTGCGAGTATACACTAGCGTAGCGACCGAGACTGAAGCAAAAGCCATAAATCAAGCACAAAATTCAATGCATAGCGCTCATCAAGTCATAATGAAAACAATACATCTCCCTTCATCATCATCAACGTCAATCTGCAGTGCGTGGGACACACTTGCCAAGACAGCCATCACAGATGGATGTACACACATGCTTCTATCCGACGGTTTAGTATCATTGAAAAGTTCCAATTGGCCAAAACAGCTCCAACTTACGTTCGATACAGTTAAAGCAGTCTGTGTCGGCATTTCACACGACGACGACGAAGATACCTTGGCGACTGTGGCTTTGAACGTTGCTCACATGCGTATTTTCGATTCTATGTTTCCGTCCACTTTAAAAGACAGAGGTGCTGAAGCATTCTTGCAACATGTATGGGACCGTTGTGGGCGATTCATTCTATTATCAGCGGATAAAATTCAGTCATCCGTCCATCACGATGGGATTTCACGTCGTATAGAACCATCTGTGAATTTCAGTTGCAAGCCATTGTCAGTCGCTATTAGAACGTTGAATAACTCTGCAATACCATTTTCAGTCATACCACGCCTCGATGTCATCGTTCCTACATATCGAGTTAATCTCCCAGAGTTAACATGTATTCTATCACTGCGTCTATCAACGACATTACCATGTCGAGTTCAGTTTTGGATAGTTGTTGACAATCCCTCACATCCCAACATCCCCGAACTCATAACAACATACGACAAACGGTATCTACTTAATAACAACTACTACTGTCGTATAATTATCCATCCGCATAATCTAGGAGCGAGCATGGCAAGAAATACAGGACTGATGAAAAGTAATGCTGATTTTGCTATACTGATCGATGATGACGTAACACCTGAAAAGGATGTCCTAGACGCATATTTGGCAGCGATTATGAAACATCCTAATGCTGACATTCTAGCAGGAGTGACGAAATTACCGCACGCAGCAACATGGTGGCAGCAATCACTTGTTGTATCGACATTACCTGCATTTTACGACGCAGCTGAACGGGTGATAGAACCCGCATGGCCAGTAACTGCGAATGCGTGTGTGAGGGTAAGAAAGAATGAAAGTGGTCGTGGAGTACCGTTATTATTCGGCACACACTTTCCTAAAACTGGCGGTGGAGAGGATATTGAATTCGGAATGAGAACAAGGGCAAGAGGTGGTAAATTGGTGTGTGTACCAGAAGCACGCGCGTCACATCCCTGGTTTGAAGGAAGTGCATCCGGTGCACTAATCCATGTCGCGAAATGGATGACAGGTGATTCTAGGATTACGGAAGGTATGTCACACACAAAGACAGTTGTGTTATCGGCACCTGGATGGGCTGAATTCATCATTATTATTTCACTACCAGTGTTGCTATGGTTTGGTTTTGTTGCATTTATGATGTGTTTTTTCATGACGATGGGAACAGAGTTGATGGTGAGGACGGCAGGGATGTTGAGAAGAGCTTTTGTTTTGAGAGACGTTGGAGGATTCATACAGGCGGTTAGAGTCGCTGGATTTGCAGCTTGTTTACAAATGACACAGGATGCTGTTAGAGTTGGATGTCATTTAAAAAGAGGGCGTTTGGATTGTTTGTTAAGACGACTGGACCTATATGATGGATTGGAAAGCGGTACGCCGATGCAAATGAGAATTGCCGGAAAATTTTTCCTGTTTTGTATTGTCCTTTACAAATATCTAAGCTAATTGAAAGTGATCTCTCTCCATTTTGAAAAACTCTTATCCCCAGGGGGGTGAGGTGAAGGGGGGGCAAACAGTTTGAACTTTACTGAAGTAATGTGTGTTCTTGACACGTGGTGCCAATTGTGAAGGTCTTTTTTTTTAGGTTTTTTTTTTGGATTTTTTTGATTAGAATGCCAATGTCGTGCACTCTTTGAATTGTACTTTTGGTTTGTTGGACTCTGTATGTCTTTTATTGCCCAATGCCCCTGTCCGCGTGACGATATCGACATAAGCACGACCACGGTCCACACACAGATACCTCGGTGTCATAGTTCAAATTTGTTCTCTCACGTTCTGAAAGGCATCTCAACGGTCGTTGTGTTCGCATCCTGGTGCGTGAACTACAACAGCCTTAAAGGATGACATCAGCCTATTACGCGCCATCAGTCTCTTCCTCCTCAACAGGTAAGGATTACGCAGATCTTCTCCCTTACATCCCGCTACGCAGTCACCTCCGCGACGGCACAAGCATTTGGTTAGATTTCCCACATACCTCTTCAGATGCAGCCACAATTCAAAATTTACTAAACGACCGAATAAAGGAAGGACAATCATGGCCGTTTGAAAAGCCACTGTCCGAAAAGAAGTTCCGAGATTACTTCTTCGCTCATACAGCAATAGTAGCAAGAACAGATGCTGGTGATATCATCGGTGCATTTTATTGTAAGCCTAATTTCCCTGGAAGATGTTCACATTATTGTAACGGTGGATTCATCACACATCCTTCATGGAGACGAAGAGGTGTTGGAAAATTCATGGCAGTTATGTACTTAAGAATTGCTAAAGATTTAGGATTCAAAGCTGTGTTGTTCAATTTGGTTTTTTCTTCAAATTTGCCTAGTATTTCACTTTGGGATAAATTAGGGTTCAAGCGACTTTGTAAACTGAAAGGTGTTGCTCGTAATTTGGAACAAGAGTTTGAGGATGCCTATCAGTATTATTATGATTTGGATACGTTAAATGATCGACACATATCCGACATTATTTTAAATGGAGAGGTTAAGAAATTGAGCGATGATGATGTTGTTGAAGAAGAAGAGATTGAAATGGATGAGGATTATGGAAAAGATAACGAGAAGAAGCAAAGGGACATTTTGGTGCAAGTCGGGGTGGAAAACGTGAAAGAGGTTGAGGTTGAGGTTGAGATTGAAGCTGAGAAAGTGAAAGAGGTGGAAATTGAGGTTGAGGTTGGAGCTGAGGAAGTGAAACAGGTGGAAATTGAGGTTAAGAAAGTGAGACAGGTAGAAATTGATGTTGGTCAAGAAAATACGAAACGCAATGGCACCAAGAGCAGAGAGAAGGAAACGAATGGAGCAGGACAAGCAAACGAACTCGGTTCGAAAATCAAATATGAACGTCAACGTCAGGCTGAAGAGAAAAGAAGCTCTTGGGAAAGGAAGAAGACACTGTTTCTAGTGTTTGTTGGGATGAGTTTGTTTGTCGCTGGACGAATGACTTCGTCTTTATCACGATCATCTTCATCTTCAGCAACTGCATAACTTGTGTATAATCCTTTTGATCCCAGTTGTGGATCAACAACAATTATAAATTTTTCATACCCCAAGAGATCAAAATAGATCAAAATAATACTGTACGTTTACTGGAGCGGCACTATTTGATTCTTATACTAATCATTACAGCTATACTGTACATTAATAAAAAACGCCACTGAAAGGTAGCGCGAAGCTGCCTGAACCGAGAAACAGAAGTAAACGTGTCTTTATTGAAGAACGGAGAAGCGACAAACTGCCAACCAGATTCTTATCAGGTTGGTGGCTGGAGGTGACGTTGTGGTGACGTGTGAGCGTTGAAGTCAGTGTGGTCTTGTAAACCGATAAAACGGAGAGTTGCGTGCTTAGGAGCAGGTCGGTTGGTGCGCCGTGAATAATGACGGGTGCAGGTCGTGGGGGTGGTAGGGGTGATGGGAGATTAATCTGAACGGAGGAGCGAGTAGCGGTTGCCGATGAAACGGAGCATAGACCGGAATTCCATCGGAGTGCGGCCGGTAGTTCCGGTAAATGTGGGGCACATGTAAGTTCGGAAAATAGCCGGACTGTTATAAGGTCCGAGAGCAGAAATTGCCGAGAAAAACGAATTGTTATAATCGATACCTCGACGGAGTCTCATAATGTAAGTCAGCCAGAAGAACAACAACCAGACGCCCAACGACAACAGCAGGACGAACAGAAAACAGAGTCATAAAAAGAACAGAAACAGTCACAAGAGCCAGTAATGAATCCAGGGGAGTATCAGAAGGGCTCGTAAAGTGGTGGTTGGGAGCTTACTGATGCCGGTCGTGAAGAAGTGGAGGTCGAATGCAGTGTGCTCAAGGCACAGAAGTTGGACTTCTCAGATCCGTATGCGGATGAGCCGGAGGCACAGAGATATAATAATAGATAGTAAGAGATGGGGGAGTTGTATATGCGTTCGTACCAGCCGGTTGATGAGAGGATAGATTTGAAAAACTTGGGTGAAGCTGTTGTAACGAAGGGTGATACGTTTTGGTCTGGTGGGTATAGTAGCCAAAAGATGGCGTTACTGGCCGATAATTTAGACCATCGGGGTTTGAGAGAGCAGCGATATGGCTACGAAAAACGTCGCGATGTTCCAGTTACGTTTCCGGTGTCGCAGTTGATACGTATTGGTGAATAGATAGGGTTTTTGCACAAGAAGAGGTACGTGTTCATGCCCACAGAGGAAAAAAAGCACGTGGTGGGTGGCGAAGAGAGGCTTGAATCCGCAAACGGGGCATGGAAGAGGTGATGGAACCACATGGGATTTATGGTGCGAGGTTTCGAAGCGGTTTAAATTTGCCATTACGTTCATGTGCGGTGCAAGTTTGAAGTAGAGTATCAATTCCATGTTTCGGAATGGTTGAAAAGGTTACGTGGAGATCGGAAAGCGGCGGATGTGAGTGACGGGGAGGGGGGTACGGGGAGAGGTTCTTCCGAGGTGGGGTGTTGATGCAAGTATATTTTGTATATGACTGTGATGGATGGGTTGAAGATTGAGTGCATGAGATGAGGTACTGATTCCAGCGGCATTGGAATTGGGATTTGTTGAGGTACGATATCACGGACATGTTCGCGATCCGACCGGCGTTTGAGAGAGACGAGGTAATCATGCGTGTAACGACCTGGTGGAGAGAGTTCGAACTGATACGGTTAATACAAATTCCAAGTCCCTGGTTGTTGATGTATGCTATTCGCGCATATTTTGAGGGTAATGTCGTTGTTTGGAAAGAAATTTAAGATGAGGCGTTTTAAGAACAGATCCTTTTCCATGGTATGCGCTAACTACATGCAATTAGGAATAAAGTATAATAGAAGTAGTGATCCGCGTGTATCGTCAGAAAGATATGGCATTCTTGAGCAAATATCGGATCAGTTAGTTGATGTGTTGAAGTCGATGGGGTCAAGGCCTTATTTTCCAGCTCAGATTAGGATGTAGTGGCGGTGGTTTGCGCATCAATGCGAATCTATGCGATTGATTTTGACCGTATTCGGAAAGAGACGGACCTGACGGACGTCTATCTCTATTATTACTTCGAGACGGGTGCTGTGTTACCGGTACCGGAAGAGCGTGCGACAGAGATGTGTCGAGACGGAAGCGGAAAATAGACGGGGTGTCGTGTGCGTGTGTTTACAGAGATAAAGGTTATTTGGAGTGACGGCGTGCAACCAACTCCGATGGCGGGTTTCCGAGGAGAAGTAGCGGAATATTTTCGCCATCAACGCGTGGGGAATAATAGGGAAGCCGTCCGGGATTATGAAGACTAAGGCTGATCAGATGCGGAAGTTGAGACAGACAATAAAATGGCGGAGCTAAAACGTGAGGCAGGATGAGGTGATGCCATAAGTGCTGCAGGTTTAGGCCGTGTATCAAGGTTGGAAATGGCCGAAGCGGGAAGACGAGCGCAAGAAGAGCGGTATTGCCAATGTTAGATGCCCGGGTTGCCCAGGAACGCGAGATTTGTAATCCGAGTGACGGTAAGCGCCTAGTCATGATGGAGTATTTCAACATGCGCGAGTGGAACATGCCGGCGGACCGCGAGGCGGATCGTGGTATGTTGGCACGAATTGTGGTGCAATGCATTTCCAAAACGAAGGTTGTGGGGTCCTACAAAAAGGCGTTCGGGTCCTTCTTTCGGCAGTAGCGTGTCGAGCAGAGCACCCCACCAAAGAGGGGAAGGGATTGGTTAATTGTGGACGACTTCCCGCCAAGTGTCTTCGACCTTGAGGAAATCGTTCGATGACAGGATGTTGGCGGGTAGACGTGTGAGATGGTCGGACGAGCTCGTGTAAAATCAGGGTGTACGCTTGTAAAGAAGTGGAGATCAACACGAATTTACAGAGCAGGTCTAATGGTGGCGTTTGTAAGACGTGGTTAGAAGCGACGGTTGGTGAGTCAAGTCGAGGATGACGCTTGTAAGCCGCAGTTGAGTGACTCTCGCAAAGGAGAAGTTCAGTCTATCATACCGAAACGGGTTTGTATGGCGGCGAAACGGTAATTGCGGGCGTAGAATGAGTCTCAAGGATGCTTGTCTTTATTAAAGTAAAAGTGATTCCCTGTCCAAAAGATCTCTTAAGTAAGCTTTGGTCGTCATGCGACGGTTGAGGTGTGAATAGAGCATGCCGAGTACAGTAAGATACTGTAATACACGGTGTACAGTTGTCGACTGACACGTGGTCAGTCGTCCAAATGTTTAAACTACGCAAAAAGTGAAAACGCGACAGCGTGACATAAACGTGACTAAAAGTGTGACGAACGTGACGAATCGTGACATGGCGTGCACCTCGGGTGTTGAGATCAAAAACAGTCATACCCACTGCAATATTGACGGCCAATCGCACTACATCACCCCCTCTTCAAGAACGAAGTACCATAAGGGAGATTTTCTTAATTCTGCTCGGAACCATGAGTGTGGTCGCGAGTTTAATCCTCTCACAATGTATTTGCGTTTCGATTCTGTTTCTCGACATTGGCTGTGGTCGGGGGTTCGATTACCACACAGTGCAATTGCAGATAGTTGCTTCTGAGTTGAGGTCACAGGTTTGATCCTTCCCCAACACATTTTCGTAAAGTCGTGAGTTCGACTCTTCCACAAATGCATTTGCGCTGGTAATTATTATCAAGTTGAACTTGTTTCCACAAACGTTTGGAGTTGCTCTTACTATCATGTCTATCATGTCCAGTCTAGCGTCGTGATTTCTTTTATAACGGGCTTGTGCCTGGTCCAGTTTTCTTTGGGTTTTCGAAGGGCTGTTTCCAACCATGGTTTCCATGTGTCCCTGGCCTCCTTTGGAGTTTTCAATCTTGTTGTCTTCGATTTCAACGCCAACGCGGGTGGCGGTCGAGATAACACAAGTTCAAATGGTGCCAACTCTGTTGAGCTATGTGGTTGTCAGTTGTACGCGTATGTTAGCGCACCGGTATACAGATCCCAATCCTTGGGGGATCACCCAAGTAACTTTCTATCGTGGACTTAATGGTGCGGTTGTATTTTTCGACTTGGCCGTTCATCTGGGCATGGTACGTCGTGGTAAAGGCGTTATGGATGTTCAGCATTTTGCGAACGTCCTGAAAGAACTTGGCGGTGAAGCATCCTCCGTTGTCGGAGATGAGTTCC
>JAULBU010035164.1:0-15659 GCA_032358235.1 Odonthalia washingtoniensis
TGTTATCTACTGCTCGACCTGCACCTATAATATAGGTATCATTCAACAATGAGGGGTAGGATATTATCCTCATTGGAAGGTAATATCCTCCTCCTCGTTGTTGAATGATTCATGTCATGTCCCGGTGATGAATATGACATATACACGTGGAATTATTTGCCAAATTGAACACTTTCGAAATGGACAAATTTTGGCGGAATATAATTTCTTATCGTCGTCAGGGACGACGTCAACGGCGATGTTATGAATTCGGAAAGTGATGATCTTGACAGAATCGGAAAGCGTAGCCGTTCTCGAACAACCATTCTTTCAACTTTATTCCAACAGATCGTTCAACAGCATCAAGAAGTGAAGGATGGGTTAGAGTGTACGGCGTAGGTGTAGAACAGGAAATATAAGACAGTCGTAGCCGTCTTGGATGTGAGATTACTTTGGGACACCGATGGAATCGGCGGTGTACCCCGACAATACGTTCCGACGAAAGTTTAGTGTCCCCGCCGTATTGTTCTTGCGCATTTATACCTATTTGGTGACGTACAGACCAGGAGTATGGGGTGCGAAGACGTTGGTGAAAGGAAAATATGGAATACCAACAAAATGAAAGATTCATACCTGTATCTATTTGTTGTGGACAGGAATCAAATTTGACACTTTAGAGGATAGTAGCAGAATGGCGGAAGAAATTCTTTGTATATTATTTCATGTACTCCTGAAATAATTGATCTATATTTATGGTGATATGTACGGGAATCATCAACTAGAAAACGATGAATTGTCTAAAATTGAACACGGGAATGAAAAAGTTATATTTAAGGGGCCAGCTGATTGTTTTGATTATATGAAACTAATACAGAAGAAGTTTCCGTTTTCTGAGAAAGGGCAGTATTACATTTCAAAGAAAGGAAAGTTAGCAAAAATAGCAGTGGAGGAATAATGGGATTGAAAGCTGTACATTTAGAGTTTGTACGATGGACACATAGGGACAATTTAATGAAATTAATGTACTGACTGTTTCACCTCTCATGCGTGGTATTATGAGTAGTGAATTTAGATAAAATGGACCGTAGTTTTATGATTAGTAGTGCGAGACCTAAAAGTTAACAACCATAATTTATTGTTGACGGGATCTAATCCCAATTGGTCTCTATTAGCAAACCTTTGCATCATCAAAAGAACAACATCTAGCAGACGTTTGTGAATCTTCAGGAAGCTAATATATATAGAGCACATTTTTGGAGTGAAGAAGTCCCGATTTATAGTTATTCTGTGCAAAAGGCAGGACTGGGAAAAGAAGATATTGTTAGTACAAGTAAAATTGTACGATGGTTCAAAAATTCTTCATAAAGATCGTAGAAGCCGGTGAAGCAGTAGATGATGATGGTAGTGATTTTATTACGGAAATATAAAATAAGGAGCAAGAACTGGCTCGTGATGTGACTGCTGAAAGAGTGGTGGGAGATGCTACACAAAATTTAAATATTGGCTTTAATGTGTTTTAAAAAACATTGATGGCACGGGAATATCAGATGAAAAGTCGATTTACTTTAAAGACGGTGTAAGATGAAATTATTATTACATTTCATAGTAAAAAAGTGATGGCAGCGAACCGAGCATTTAAACTTTTATATAATGTGTACTGTGAGAAAGACTGAAAAGGATGGTAGAAAAAAGATTCAAGTGACTGGAATTTAGATATATATATGTAGCTATGTAGACCATTATCAACCATCGAAATGGATTGACGAGATCTATCTTGCGGTGGAAGCAAGATACGACTTACAGAGTAATGTAGCATATTAATTGCACGAGTAAAATTACGAACTATTACCCATTGGGATGAACCGTCTACAACCAAAGGTCTGATGTTAACAGGATTGTGTTTATCAGACATGAAAGTCAAATTTACTGAACCTAAGATCCGACTCTTTATGCTGGAATGAGCCCCCGTACCAAATTTCCACCAGTCATACTGAGAGAGATCTGATGTATTGGGATCAAGAGGTGTCGATGATACAGTATCTACATGAAGAAGAAGACATAACTATGTCATGCCGATGGCACTGAATGGTGCACCATCGCCGACTAGTGGGCCAGCTACAGCACACGGTGTGGAAAAATCTGAAGTTGTAGCCACCGTGGTTGCAGTGAATGCCATCACGTTTCTATTATTAATTGATTGTTCAGTGGCTGAACCATTACGTTGATTGGAATTATTGCAATTATTACGAACTGTATGTTGAGCGGCGTTGCTAGGTGGAATTGATGGAAGTCCATCTTTGATTGAGCCGTCATTGTTGTGGTCGTTTGTTCAATGGCCCATCTTGCCACAGGTCTTACAGTAGCATTTGAGCTTAAATGATCGTAGTTAGTCAGGACTCATACGTTGACGACCGTTTCGATACTGTTAATTTGAGTTTTTATTAGCACGGTCACTGCATCGACCTTTATTAGATATATTGGCTGTGTTGGCTGAGACAGTGCCAGTTTCATATGAAATCATACCAGAATTTGAACCAGATGTATTGTCACATTGGCGTAGAATAGATGCCACATATTGGTAGGTTATTTGAGTGACGATACTATCGTTTGTATTGCCAGAAATTCGGTGCGACCACCTGCAGCAGAAAGAGTTGGCATTCTCTGTGCATCACCAATTGCAGCGCCTGAGAGTAGCATCATTGCAACCAACGACTCATGAAGTGAAAGAGACTTTCCTTGATCATTTTATTTTGCCGCTTGTGCTGTGAACGGAGCTTCGAAGTCTTTAAAAGACTCGTTCAACTTGCGATTAATTCCGAGAAGTTTAGTGAAATCATTATAAACATCCGATATGACAGAGAGTGAATCTCTCTTAAATAAAACAGCAACAATTGCAGCGGGACCCATATTGGAGCTAATAATCTCATCGAATATACCTGAGAATATATCATATGCGCGTCCATACAGTTGTGAAGTGAGAAAGATTCCGCGAAGATCGGCGGTAATCTTTTGACTGTTAGTACAGGGAAGCTTATCATTGAATAAATCTCAGAGCTTAACAGAGCAAACATAGCCTTCTTGATTTTCGCGTCCATCAGTCCACGTAGTGGCCCTAATGTCCCATCCGAACTTAAAACGAGAAGTGAAACGGTTTGTTTGGTCGAGCGGTTGTCGTCTACGTTAATAATTTTTGGTGGTGAATTGAAAAGAGGAGAGTTAGACTCAACCTTCTAAAGTGTTTCCATTTATAGTGAAATAATTCCCATTTGAAGAGAAAGGCTAGATCTAAAATCCTTCGCATTAAATACTCTACTCGTAATAAAATTGAAATTATCCAATCAAATTAATTGTAATGTAATCTGTAACCTTTCTGTAGCTAAAATTGAAAGGTTATAAATTACATCTCTGGATACAGTACTAAAATGATACAGTACAGTACCTTCTAGATTATTACAGAATACAGAACATGATGTAATCAGATGTTGACCTTGCTGGTCGACACCACATCGTCACACTATTCCCTACCTCCTTCTATTGACGACCACGACAATGATATTCAGGAAGTGTGTTACTTTCCACGATATATTTCGACAATATATCGGTGACAGTTCCATCTTGATCAACGAAATCTCTTGTCCGTTTCCATATTGCATCATGTGTTGGGGCACCTTTCATCAACACGAGAAACTGAAATCCCCTTCCTCTCTTTCTATGGATCAGTATCTTGTCTACTACAAATGCTTCTCCTGTAATAGTTGGTACTGGTGCAAGAGAGTCTTGTCCTGGTACAGCCATGTCTTTTCCTGTTCATTGTATGGGTTTGTGTGACATACATGGATAAATGGGTGAATCTTAAAATGATTCGGAAAGTCTAACTATGCAGAATTTTCACGGTCAATTCTGTCACTACAAATGGTCCAAATCTCTTAGCACTAAGTTTCTGTGATTCCTGTGACTTCGCATAGGAATCCTTGAACAGGCTCTTGTTGGCCCAGTCATTGAACCAACAATGTACCCAGGAGTTTTATACTTGCTTGAAGCTTCAGCCACTTGGCGTGCCTTTGCAACCCTGTGGGAATACTTTGCATCCTCTAAAGATTCCTTGATAATTTATTTCAACTCCTCCACACCATTTAATAGAACATCCGTGACCGACAAGGGATCCAATGGTGTCTTCGGCGTCCATCCAATATCCATTTCAAATGGTGAGATTCCTAAGTCTTCAGACACAGCTGGGTAATACGCCAACACTGCAGCTGGCAGAAGTTCATCCCAATTATCTTGATGATACATCAGTAACATCGCAGATAATTTTCTACCATTCGATTCATAATCTCTGACGCGCCATCCGTCCGTGGATGTCGACTTGTGGACATATTCAGCTTGACTCCGCTCAATTACATGAGCCTCTTCCAGAACTCGGAGGTGAAATTAGGATCGAGATCAGACACAATATTGTCAGGTAAACCATGGTGCTTAAAAATGTTCTCAAAGAATGCATTTGCCACATAAACGGCTGTATCCATAACTTTGCTCTTAATAAAATGTACTCTACTGGTTAATCTATCCACCCAAGTAGTTTTAGAACAAAAAGCATCTCTTGACTTGGTAAGTGAGACAATAAAGTCTGTCTCCAGTGACCCCCATCTTCTGTTAGACATTTCCAGACAACAGGGCTCCGTAAGAGTCTTCTAGTTGGAGTCCTTGTACCGTTGACAATTCAAAAATCCATCAACATATTTCTTCACATCTCGGCTCTTATGTTTCTAATGGAAGTTGTCCAGCCATGCCGGTGTCTTTGCAAACCCAAAATGGCTTCCAAGTTTATAATCATGTGCGATCTGCAGAACTGATGAAATGGATCTTCTCGGTACACAAAGCTTTTACTTATACAGCAGCTTTTTTCCATTAATTTCAAACATCCTCACGATCTCTTCCAACTCGTGTTTCTCTTCCAAATTCTCAGGCCATTCACCTCTTATTGATTTCACAATGGGTTCAAAGAACTGGTCTTGTTTATATCCATCAATGACGTCCTCAAAAAAAATGAAAGGAAATTCAATATCATTTACATTGATATCTTCAAGAGAATGGGTGCTCTCGACAGAGCATCCCCTACATCATGTATCTTTCCTGGTTTCAGAGTAATTGGAAATATTCCAAAATTTCCGAGTGTCTGAAGTCAACGTGCTTCTTTTCTGCTGAGGTTATGTTTTGTAAAGAAATGCTTCTATACTTGCTTATCAGTGATGATTTCAAATTCAGTGCCTTCAAGATAACAGAATCCCTCGAGAAATCTAATCAAGCCCAGGAGCTCATGGTCATTTGCCGTGTAGTCGGTGTCGAATCGGACCAGTAGCCGTCAGGTCTGGGTGGGTTTATTTGATCAAGAAAAAGAGACGGAGTACGAGGTAAAGGTCAGAGTTAAACTATCAGTGTAAGATATATTCTACAGAAAAATATCCGCAGTCCCTAGGAGTGCGGGTAGACCTTGACCCTGTCACGTTGAGGTGCTTTTGCGGATGGTAAAGGTCGAAGGGTATACTAGTATCCTTCTTCGGCTCTGTGTTTGCAGCCGGTCAATTGGGCACGCGAGTCGCGCCTGCGAATCGATTTGATCCTACCGTAGGTGTTGACCTACTTATTGCGCGTTGTGGATCAAGCTTCCCCTTTCCCTGTTACTGACGGTTGAGTGCAATGGTATCGTTGAAGTGATTATTCCTTTTGGTAATTAAATGTCTGTATCGTTTTAATAATGACTATTTTGTCCTTCGGAATAGGTATTTTCTACTTTTATTTTGAGTCTGATGTTGATGGAGTAACACGTGTAAGAAGTGGATTTTGTTGAAGCTAATCGTTCAAATTAATGTACAGTCTTTCGAATTTTAAGCCGATGACTGATGGCTTATGCAATTATCGAGTGTGTGTGACGCGGCTTGTTACAGTGCCAATTGGTTTTCACCGTGGCAGATTTTGTCACCATTACAGTACCATTTTATTTCACTTGGGGCATGATTTGGCACCTATCCAGTGCCGTGGTTTCTCACGTGGCATAAGTCTCCTCCTGTTTGAAGTGCTGGATACAATATTCTGTGTTTTGTCATATAACCGTCGTTCGCGCCACCATTTGGTCCTATGCCCATTTGTCTTCGGTTCTTTACCTGGTTTGGTATGGCGTCTCTTTTGACTTATCGTTTTGCTTTTGTTTTAGCTTCACTCATCTCTTCAGCTGTCGGTCATTCTTTCAAGATGAACATATTATCTTTTCCCCGTTTTATGCGTTGCCATTATCGTTGGTTTTGAGCGTCATCTTCATGATTCTATCACTAACATTTCATCATCCTACGTTTGTCCTGCTCCATCATTAGTTTTCTCATCGTCCGTTGTTTGTAGACATCATCGTACTACTATTATCTGTTATCGTATCCTCATATTATTATTATTTCATCATATCATATCGTTATTATCTTACTATGTTTTCTTGTCTTACCTTTATTTATTATCGTACCATATCATTGTCATCATTATTATTTTATCATCAACTTTACTATATCGTCATATCAACCTAATTTATCATTACCTTTTTAATATCATCGTACTACTATTATTATTTATCTTTTATCAACTATGCCCCTGTGTCTTTACGCTCTCACGAATTGTGTTGGTGAGTCTCAATTTGACTGCAAGAATTGACAGTCGGTTTCAGCAGGTGAAAGCGTTTTGGAAAAGAACGCGATTACCCTGTCCCTTCCATGCTCATCCAATTGTGTCAAGGTTCCTCCAACAGCTCTTTCAGATGCATCAATATGACCTCTAAATGGCTTCTTCCAATCTGGAGCAACAAAAATAGGAGAATTAGTGATTGCTTTCTTAAGTCTTTCGAACGATTCCTGTCATTTTCTTTCCCACATACTGACTCCAGATCCTTTCTTCGTAAGGTCCGTCAATGAGGCGGCACGTCTTCGCAAAGTCTGGAGTGGTGTAAATCTTCTAAATAACTGTAACATTCTAAGGAAGCTCCCCAAGTCCGTTAGAGATCCCGTCTTCGGCCATGTCTTCAATATATTCACCTTATCCGGTTTAACTTGAATGCCATCTTTTCCAACAAGAAGTCCAAAAAAGTCAATCTTGTCCTGCATGAACTCGCACTTCTTCGGAGCGACATATAGTTTATTTTTCTTCAATCTTGACAGGATTATATCCCTATGCTTATAGTGATTTTCTTTTTTCTTACTAAAAGTGAGAAGATTGTCCATGTACACCACTAGGAAGTCATCAATATAATCATGGAATATACTATTCATGAGCGATTGGAATGATGCTGGTGTGTTGCAAAAAGCCATCGGCATAACTAGGTACTAAAACTGTCCTTACTTCGTATTGAACGCAGTTTTCTCAATGTATCCAGGATTCACACAAATTTCATGAAACACAGTCTTCAAGTCCAGTTTTGAGAAAATGCGAGCCTCAACAAGTCGATCGAATATCTCATCTGTCCGTGGGAGAGGAGAATTGTTCTTCTTGGTTATGCGGTTTAGTGCACGATTGTCAACAAAACCACGCATGCGTCCATTTTTCTCTTTTACAAAGAGTAGGGGCGCTCCATAGGGTGACTTGCTTGGTCTTATCTTTCCGTTCTTCATCAAAGATTCAAAATTATCTTTTGCAGCATACAACTCCATTGGTGATAAATGAAATAGCGGTCGGTGCGGAGGCTTACTTTTAGACCTAATTTCAATCTCATGGTCCACAGATCTCTTTAGAGGTATCCCAGCACGAGGATCTTTTTGAAACAGGTTCTCGTACCTTTTCAATATCTTTCCAAGTTTCATATCCTTGACTTTGATCTTCTCGTCCTGCACGCCTTTAAATCCATTTGCACACAATAGTTGATAAACCTGGAAGCTATCCGATGGTGACTTTTCAACATCTGACAAAACTTCTTAATACCTAAGTTAGTCACTTCCACAGGTGATTCTTCTTCATCATCTAGTTCAGTTGAAAGTTTCACATCTCCGATGTTTACAATCCGCTCGTCGTAATCTACTTTTCGATTGTTGTCAACATGCCATGGCATACCCAACAGAACATCATACCTTGAGTCAGCAACGACCCAGTTCGATTTGTAGGTATTAGTGCCAATTTTCATTGTTACATTGAGAACGACCTTCGAAGAACTTTAATCAGAACTAACCTTAAAACATTGTCGGTGTAGATCTACGAGTCTCTTTGATATAATATCCGTATTACACCCGTATTCATTCAATATTCTGACTTTAATATCAATCAAAGTCTCATTTACAATAAGGGTGGGATCTACTGGTATAGATCCTTCAGTCGGGGCGTTGTCAACATGACCACAAATTTTTTTATTTGAGGTAACTCACTCAGAGACGTTGAGAACATTTCGATTGTTCTCCTCTCATAGAAGCATCACTTTTTCATGTACTTCTCGGATCTCACTGATGAGACCAACAACTGCACTCTCATCAGGTCCAATTGGACTGCTTCTCCTTAGTTTTGTTGAACCCGTCCTTTTTTCGAAATCTGTCCGGAATGAGAGGAATTCGTCACCATTTTAGCATTAATAGATCTCACATTTTCCTTATCACCATTCTTCCAAGGCCTACATCCCTTGGTGTGACACAGAAAACATGCATCATTATCGATGACTTTCTGTCTTTGAGATTGAACATAAGCTCCCAGACGATTTACTTTAAACGATCTTCCTTTGTAGTGTGTTTTACTCTCAATATTACCGATATACATAGGTGTAGGTACTGAATTTGATGACCCTGAACCAAGTGTGCCGAACAATCTTGCACCATTTATTGCACTGTTAACATTAAGTGCAATTCGGGCAGCGGCATTCACATTTTCCGTTCCTGCCTTCAGTACCTCTAACCTTATTTGCAGCTTCAAACCAGCACAGAGTTTGTTTAGCTTCTCATCCCTGATGACTGGTATGGATATGATAATATTTGGAAAGTCGTCGAGATACGTAGAGACGCTAGCCTTCTGTTGTAGTGCCCGAAACTTATCTCTAGATTGGCGTATACTATCTTGAGGAATAAACTCTCTGCACACAGCGTTTTGGAAATCATTCCATTCAACTGGGGCCTGTTCGGATTGAACAAGCCTAAACCACAAATTTGCATCATTTTCCTTCATCAACGTTGATGCAAACGATAATTTTATCTGGTTTGTGATTTGATTCTCCAAATTTCTCAACTGAACCAGATTAAGATACGCATCAACTTGATACAGCCATGCGTTAACAGTCAACGCATCACGACGGAGGTCAAATGTCGGTGGTTTATTTGGCTTAATTGAAGCTATTATTCAATATCAACTTTCTTGCTATAGATCTATCTATTCGGGATATCCCCACTAGTATAAAATGTATACCGATTCAGTGTCCTTACCCTATAAGATAGACCAATTGCTTTGAATAACCTACAACAACCAGTGGCTTTCCCACGTCTGTCAGTAACCGGATTTATCCTGACGCGTTACTAAAACCCGTGACCAGGTCGTTCTACCTAGCTACCAGCCAACAAGTGGAATAGGATTATATGAGGATACCTATAAGCGGAACCAAGGCTTGTAAAGATGGTACTTACTCTTCGAACTGTACAGTCAAACTGTAGAAGCAAGTAGCCTCAGTAGCTGGGGATCGGGTGCCCTCGAGAAATAGACGACGATGACTCGAAAGCGATGCTACCAGTGAAACGGTTTGTTTGGTCGAGCGGTTGTCGTCTACGTTAATAATTTTTAGTGGTGAATTGAAAAGAGGAGAGTTAGACTCAACCTTCTAAAGTGTTTCCATTTATAGTGAAATAATTCCCATTTGAAGAGAAAGGCTAGATCTAAAATCCTTCGCATTAAAAACTCTACGCGTAGTACAAATAGCAATTATCCAATCAAATTAATTGTAATGTAATCTGTAACCTTTCTGTAGCTAAAATTGGAAGGTTCCAGATTCAGCTGATGTCCTCACCTTTCAGAACCCCTTCACACTTAAGACACATTTTTCAATAGCAGAAATCTGGAGGTATAGAAAGTAGTTGACTTAACTCCTGCTATTAAGCACAATTACATAACGGTAAATGTTCCTCATTTTCTTACACCTAAACATTTTACACCACCAATTTTGTTTCAAACCGTTTCATCATGAGCTTCTGTAATGGTCCTTGAAGGCCCATTAAAAAGGTAATACTGTATCATATTCACGATAACTTCCACATTTCTTCTCTCGAATAGAGGAACATCGTACATTGTTTCCGCGGACATAACAATGCATTTCATTGCCTATCTTACTACAAATACCTTCGACGTGTGTCGGAAATATAAAACTATTCTTTTTCCCGACACACATCGAAGGTATTTACAACATATATTATTTGGGAGGATTCTCGATTAATACACTGAAAGTTTCTAAAATTGAACAATCGGAGCATGATTTTCTAGAATGTCACAATTTGGGACAAATATATATGCAAGTAGGCACGAAAAAGTAGTGAATAAATATTTTGAGTCGAGACAGGCATCGCAAATTACATTCCACTTACTGTTTTGATTAATTCATAGTCTGTTTTCGCCAAACAATTCTTTTCATTCAATTTCCACACACCGATTCGTCTCCCATCATCACCCGCTCCAAAATTACCTCTTAATTTAGCTCCCTGTCATAAAGCCTACTCCTCAGTGGCCACCAAATGGAAAATGAAGCCAAACCAAATGAATAAAATAAATTGATACGGTTTATTCGATCTGGAACCACTATCAACGCGATATTCAGGATAAACGACAAGCCCTGGGAGCACATGAGAGTCATACACGAGAGCTATCTGAAACTAGAATTCTAGGTCACCCGGACAGGGTAATAAATAATATACATTCAAGCTCTGAAGAATGTACAAAGTTTCTTTCTAATTCGTACAACTTTGCAAAGACATTCAGTGAGAAAATTTTGAAACGGCACAATTTGGGTGATTTTAAAAATATACGTATCCGAATCACCATTTTTGGAGCGGTCCGTATTGAAATTACGAATGAAACCAGCATGAATGAAACAAAAGATATGCCGATTGCTAAAAATCATGAATTGAACGTACAAAATTAAACGAAAAGTCTGAGAAAAGTCTGATGACTAATAAAACTCACGACTGAAACACAAGTACAATATAAAAAATATATATATAATCAAGAAGATCCCCACAATGTAAGATAATTGATAAAAAATGAGACAACGCATATATGCTGCGACAAAGAAAATCTATAATCATGATTAAAACACTCCGAAGCAAACCTCCATTATAATTTTATTACTTCTAATTAAATAGAATACATCATTCGATATTGAAACGAAACGCAACATATACCTATAATGAAGTGAAAGCTTAATCTTCTACACTCACACTCCGAAATAAGCCCCCATTGTACGTTTAATACTTATAATTAAATAGAATACAACTTTAGATATCTAAAAGCAACAAATACTTGCAATGAAGCGAAACCTTGATCTTCTACGCTCACATTATTTCAATTCGAAAACTGGCCTTTACAACATGAATTCTTTAACGAATGACACTAGCTCGAACAACTTCATTACTTACACAATACAAAAAAGATGCAACCAGCCTTTTGGTTTCTATTAAACTTTCACCAAAAATACTACGCCCTAACCCTTTTTCAATTAACCGTCCAACCTGTGAACCAACCCTGTGATTGCGACTAACGATTACCAGTTTCTGAACGCCCATTCTTGTTCATAGCTACTTGAGTTCTTGACGAATCACTCTACTGCTGCCACGCCGCTAACTACTCTCTATATCACCTCCCCCTTTATTTGTTAGTCTGATTGTTCGGAACATATTATGGATCATAAAATGTATCAGGTGTTTTACTGTACTACAGTGCTTGTAATGCACCATCAAAAGGCAATTTGATATGATCAAGAAGTTATATGGACCCAAATGTCTTGCATACCATTCAAAATTCCTTGCAAATGAGCTTTATCCCGCAAATTCTAGACTAGAAAACATTATAACCACATCACAAGGTGTGTAGAGCCATATTAGGGCAAATATACGCCGCTTGATTCGAGAATCCGAACCACAAAATTACTATCAAAAGTTGTATAAGTGCAGCGGAAGAGCTTCTATCAATTCAAGTCTGAATCATTAGCTAGTAATTCATCTGTACTACCTTGCATTGAGAAAGATCTGGACAATCTCGTTGTCAAAGCAAGGGAAAATCAAGCCTCTGTCCAATTCATTCAGTGACAGAACCGATATCGTGGAAGCTACAGTTGCCAGTTAGTGAGATTCCTCGCAGAAAATAAGAGTTTTGTGTGATACGGGCCAACATATTCTCCCATCTAAGTGGTTTTCCATGCTATAATTCTACCGTCGTCATTTGCGAAAACACATTTCCGTTAACATGTGCAGTTATATTTAATTCAGGTATTATACTACATCGTGGAGAATGCAGTACGAATGTATAGAATTGGCTGTATCTCCACAACACAAGATTGAAGAGATCTTATATGAAGCAAGGGAACTCGTAGAAAAGGTCGCAGCACTGAGATTCCCGTTGCACTTACTCGTCCTCGTAGCCGACCACCGAAATATTCCTCTAGAAGATTGAAGTCTTGGCATTATAAATGTATACAAAGGAAGAAAAACGAACCTGTACGTGCGGTTTATGTGGGCTGGTGAACCGCACAGCTCATCAGTGCGAATTACTTCAAATATTTGAAGAAAAGATTCAGAAAAGAGGTGATGGTAATGGTAATGGTAATGGTAATGGTCCTGGGGGTGTGTTGGTCGTAATTTTCAATAATATATTCAATTCTCGTAAAAAAAATGGTGTCTCTTTGTACGAATCCACATTCTGGTCCGTCATTTGTACGAATTAACACTCTGATACGTCCCTTTTAATAATTCTCTCTCCTCCAAAAATTTCCAACCTTCAAATTTGAAACCAATCTGACATCCTCTATAATATTGGTTCTTTTACCGAACTCACCCTACTGATCCTTCGCTTCACATGATATTACGTGCCAGTCAGATCTTTTCTACAATTCATGCACTGATTGTTCACTTTTCGAAACTTTCACAGAGCCAATCTGGTAACTTCCCAAATTATTTGTGTTTCCCATGACGGGAAACACAAATAGTTTGGGAAGTTACCCGATGGGTGCATGATGCGCCACAAATTCAGTTATAGGCGTCCCATTTTGTCACATAATACTCGGAGTTCAGATCGTAAATTCGAACCATTACGTCGTTTTATTCTAAATTCTACATACAGCAAGTACTAGTCGTCACCTTTCCATACATACCCTTCTCATTAAAATTGGCTACTACTACCCCACGGGGATTGACCATATCTTTGAGCTGTAAAAATGCGATTTTCAATACACATTTTCCCTTAAAATATCAATGTTCCGTGATTAGCAAGAAGATAAATTAAGAATGATAATAGGACAAAGACAGCAAAGGAAGGATTCGTCATCATAAGCCCATACCATTTGAGAGAATAATACAAAGATCTCTAAATTGGCCAACTTAACTAGAAAAGAACGGCATCGGCGACCACTTTAATCCAGCTACTTTCATGTCGCACTTCGTGATGAAAATCGGGGCACAAGATGCCTTTTTATAAAGGCTATTGAATGGCATTGAATTGAAAGGAGCACGTTTTAAAATTTGGTAGTTCCACGATGCGGCCCTAGACAGGTGTCCAAAGTGAAGTTCCAGTACCAATATTTTATAAAATGTTAATATCTAGTACCGAGAATTGCGGAAATGTTCAGATTTGATACCAAAATAGGGTCGATATGCGGAAATGGTTCCAAGATAGGCCAACTCGGCACGGAGTTTTGCATAAAAGTTGAGATTTTGTATCCAAATAACCAAGGACTAAGAACGCCATTTAATGAAAACCTGGGTACTAAATCGGCCATGCGCGATGTACAAGTACTGAAAACGTATTTTCAACAAATATTCGTACTGTCAACGTAATAATATAGGAAACTCAGCTCTGAATACTTATACGTTCTGGATTTTATTTATTCATAAATTGGAAGTTTGAATATCAAATGGAGGACAGCTTATTGCTTGCGAACGCACACTCTTCATGAAATTCTGAATCTAGAACTTGTCTTGGTTCGCAGATCTTTGCAGGATGGCAACATGTATGACAAAGCGAGCAGTTACATAACCTCTTCGGTGTCATTTGTTCCATTTGATACAATTACTTCTTACGTTTACTTGCCATCACCACCGGATGGCCATGGGGTGAGGCAAGGGCGCCCTGGTATATTTAGATTCTACCCACATTCCATGAGTCGTTGTGATTACATGAAAACACTATCCACATCAGACTGAGCAGAATGGGGGAAAACAACATCATCGTATTGTTTCTTCCATGGAGATTTCAGATGTAGCGTTGAAATATACTTGTAGGGGTGTACAGAACCAAATCTCTCTGCAAGTACAGCAACACAATGGAAACAAGGGAATCCATCACACTTTCGTGAGTAGGCGGAGCATAATGGAGGCGTATGAGAAATGTCACTGAGCACAACACGCCCTATTTTTGACGGGTCAATTTCTGCATACATGTCGTGGCAATGTCACGATCACATGATTTATTTTTGTCAAGATGAAAAATCACGCTCTTCTTCAGGTACATTGCTCGCAGCTCTGGTAGTTGAAAGCTTACTATTGCACATCCTGTGATAACCTTTATAACAGGTTTCCCTCCCATGTTTCCATTGAGACGAGTAAGTTCATCCTCGGAACGAGTTGTCATTTTCTCTCACACTGTTTGCGCATCGGTTCAATATGTCATAGAACTGATTCGGCGAATGGTATCACAGTACAAAGCGAGAGAAAAATAAATAAAATCAATTGTGCAAACATTTCTCATTATATTGGTACTGATTAGGCCAAAAGTTCATTATATAGGTACTGATTTTGTTCCACTGAAGTGTTTCAAACTTATGGCCGAATTAGCCTGATAACCACCTTTTGGTGGAATAAGTACCGAGATTCTAGGGACTCAAGCTTCTATATTTCATAATTCTAGGTACCAAATCTGAGCTTTTCCGCAATTCTCGGCACTAGATATTAACATTTTTGAAATCTTAGTACTGACCTTCGCTTTGGATACCTGTCCAGGGTCGAATCGTGCAATGACGCTTTAAATTTCTGAAAGATGGGTCGTTTTCATTGGACATTTTCATTCCTTGTTCGATTAGAAAGATCCTGTTTTTGGTACTTCCGAGATATGATGAAAATGATTATTTCTTCCATATTTTTAAAAAACTTGAAAGTTGTGGCTACTGAAATACTGTACACAGTAGTCTGAACAGAATTAAAATCGGCCGATCGGAACTGGATATATATGGTAGTTACGGGTCACATTGGTCGAGAACAGGATTGGGGAATGTAAAATGTTTACACAAAAAAAAATCGAGAACGGGATTTTTATTATTTTCCATTCCCAAAATAAGCTGTTTCCATTGAATTATCATCTTTATAATAACGGTGTACAACGATCTTTTTCAAATATGCTTGTCGAGTTTTCTCATACGCAGACGGAACATCACATAATGGTGTGATAATCTGTTTATACTCAGTTGACAATAGGTTCGCTGCTGTAAAAAG
>JAULBU010035175.1:0-15658 GCA_032358235.1 Odonthalia washingtoniensis
CCTGGAATCAAATGTCTAGACTGAGACATCTTTTTATTACATATCGTTCAAAGCTGACTTATTACGAGGATGATTTTCAATTTCAATGTCACTTTCATCACTAGATTGATTTTTATCATCTCCCTCATTGCTAATGAATTCAGACTTATTCTCTTTTATAAACTCGACGAAATTTTCCTCAACATCAACAGTCCAAATTCTTGCTTCTCCCATTAAATCAAGAACTCTTCCAATACTAAAAATGTGTGTCAAAAACCGGGTGTTCGAAATAGCCATTGGATGTTTGAATTTAATCTGAGCTTGATCACATGGAGCACAAAGTGCATCGAGTCGCTGCTGCTTTTTACCAGTCAGATACGTAGACATCTTAATAAATGGCTAAACACATTCATCAGAAAGGTAACGTCAATGATGGCGTGAAGAACGACATCATTGACATTACCTTTCTGATGAATATGTAGTACAAAGCGGCCGGCGATGGCTCCTCTGACTGTAAATTAATGTAAATTTGTCATTTCTGTGATCGATTAAAATGAAAACAATGAAAATTTGAAAAATCCCAAACAGAAAGAACCAGGGACCCGTACTTTGGACTTTGAAATATTATTTCCATATTTTAATTGACCCAGGACTCAGACCCACTCCATTACATATCATTTTCTTGGACCCACGCTGTGGACTTTTTGCTTCTCAATTTTTCAAATATGCTAGACCCGGACTCACAAACGATATCTGGATCTAAAAACGGCTACCGTACTGAGGGTATTAAAGGGTTACGATAGGTGTAGCACATCGGTATAAAATACCATTACGTACGACAGGCAGTTGACGCAAAGGCCATTGCTGTAAACTATATCCGATCAACAGAAAGCCAGGCCGACTCCTTCACGAAAGCTCTCATCTCCGTCGAAGCTCTTTGGGAACTTGATGAAACCATTAAACATTTTGATGAGCTCGTCTCATCCAGCTTCAGGTGTCTCATAAACTACAAACTCCACGTGACGCGCCAGATCTTTGATGTGGTATGGCATTTTCCTTGCACCTTCTTTCAGCTCGTTGCCAAATTCCACCCGATTTGCATTTCAATAACTTTCCATATCGCATCCTTCAGCAGATATCTAGCTCGCAGGACACTATTTTCACTCAGATCACGCACTGACCCATACGGCTTCGCGTGAACCTCATACTTGTCGTTTCTTGTAAATTGAAGAGGTATTCCGGACACTTCGCCAATCTCTCTCATAGCGTGCATTAGTTCTGGTTTGGTTCTGAACTTGGAGTCTATGGAGACTCTGGATTCGACCCCACCATTCGGTTAATATTTGATTTCATCTAGGCTTTGCAGAGGGAGTTCACCTTCTAAAATATTCCTCCTGTTCGACCTGTTTGGCTCTTTTCAGTGTTCTCCTTCTTTCACTCCTTCAATGCGTTTACTTTTCCTCTTCACTAAGTCCCCGCGGGTCTGGCTTTGCTATTGATTGTTGAGATACTCCAACTTCCCCATCATAGTGACTAGCAGGGGCACCACAAATACTCTATTCAGATTCACCAACTCCATCCGAGTCATTGCAGTCGAGTTCCTCACCACCGCCATCCCCGTCTGACAACACAATATCTTCATCAACTCCATCGATGTTGTTGAGACGTGCATTCGCGTTGCACTCGCGTTCCAGTACTGATGTGTTCAATTTAGAGTTCGGAGTACTTTCAGTCATGGTGACAACTGATTTGAAATGTTTCTCGGAATGTTCACCGTGTAAGGGACCGTCGTTTTCATGGGGAGAAAAACAGGGGAGAAAATTAAAAAATAATAATAGATAAAACAGATAGTTAAATTCTGATCCAGAATCATACAGCGCTGACAGTGTGGCTTTTTAAATAGGTGAAATTTCGGTAATACATCTGGGTAATACAACCATATCTAATTCTGTTTTTGATGCATAATGTTGGGTACCATGTTTATTTTAGGAAAATCAATTACAGTCAAAATCAATTGCTTCAAATTATATCACCCAGCTTGAAATACGTGTTTTGCTTACAACAGTACTGTTTGGTGTCCGTAATATTACACCTGGTTTGAAATGTTGCACGGGATGTCCATCATACCATAATTTGTGTCATGATTTCATCCGTATGCTTTTCTTCCCGTTAAATATCTACTGTACTGATAATTGATGAGAGCATTGCAACCAATGGAAATATATGATATTTCTGACAACCATCTTGCTTTATAGAACACAAGAACACAATACTACAGCCATCTGGCACTTAATCCTTTATTTATTGAATAAAGGTGTTAGAACACAAACTCAGTACTATCCTTTGCAGAAGGTGAACATGTTTCACTGTACTGTATCCACACCTGTCTACAAAACATATTTATATTTATATTGAACTGAGCACCTCTAACTAGGGATGCCCTAAGGTCATCACTAGTTAGGTGCTGGGTTCTAATGAATGTGCTCGAACTCAGATTCGATACACTAATGAACATAGTACTTTTTGACGAATGTTACAAATGAATTCATACAGCAGTGGTGATGAATTCACTTCTGAGTTTTCTGAAAAACTCAAAAGCGAAATCAGCGCACTGGGTTTTAATTGTTGAAAAAATTATTAAATTCCCATTGCGTACAAATTCAGCAAAACAAAAAAACTAGAAATCGAAAGAGGATCCAAGCGTATGTATTCGGTTGACAAAAATGTAAAACCTGGACGAAACAAGAGAACAAGAAGTACAGTTAGACTGTAATTAAATGCACCTATGCGGGAATTTGGACGATTAAATGGGTAAAATGACCCAATTTAAACGTGACGGTGCATTTTGGGTGTATTTCTAACTTTTCATGGGTTTTAATCGTCGTTACCTAAGTCATACGTCAACAAATTATTGATCGACGTTGTTTTATATCCCATCAGAAATTTCTTCGCCTATATTTTGCCTAGGAATTTGTTCCGTGAGCATCCCAAAATATGGACGGAAAAGACTTATTTCAGCAACCGAGATGGAGAACTAAATATTGATAAACTCAATATGTTGATACTGAAATGGAATATGTTCGTAATGGAGGAAGTAGGGCACGAACTAGACGGAATGGTAATTTTGAAGAATACGATGACGTCCATAGAGGTAATCGGGGATCTAAATACTGTAGAAAAGACTTCTTCACAGATATAGGCACGTGGAACAATAATTGTGAACCAAACTGAAGAAAACTTTATCAAATACGGATGTGGGGTGTTAATAACCTGAATCTACGGGTAACTGAAGCAACCCATGTGATACATTACAAAATTATTATGCATTATGCAACAGGGCCATTATATCTGAATGGTTGCAATCTGCTTGTTTGAAAGACTGAAAATATTCCAAGTCTATTAGCAATAGATATGCGGGGAAGGTAAAAAGAATTGAGTTTGATCACCTTTTTAACTGCACTGTTGGACCACAATAATTTTGAAAATCACAGGATTTTAAATGAAGTACGGGGTGGTAGTAGAACGGTGAAGAATATTGAATGGAAAGTAGGTAGAAAACTAGAGCTGAAGATAGGGACCCTTTTTTAAACTGCTGAAAACTAAGTAAAGGAAATTATACATTATTAGAAGTGATAGGGAGGAGGATGTCACCATAAAATGTGGATCCAATTTTACATTGCGGTTTCCTATGTGCCTTATCTGAAATACGGTATCGGTGTTATTCACGTAGTTAAAACGTCGCAAATAAATTACCTGACGTTGTTCGGGGTGTTTCTCAAGTCAATAGTCACAAATTCAAACCATCCCTAACGGCTATAGCTGAAGGACTTACTCTGGTAGGTCATATCAGTACTACTCGTGCTTTTTATTTGTACCATTTGTCTATTCAATGGCGTGGAAACGAGCAGCCTAAGTTTTCTATACGGGTTATATCGCTGATTCTACCGCTTCTGCTTCTGCTGCTGTTATTAATACTAATTATCTATGATGTGACATGATATTAACATCTAGGTATTGCTAAATTGGACATGTAATGATTATGGAGATAGGTAATAATTACTACAAGGCGATTTTTAATAAAAGGAAGTAATAATTTTACAACTCACGGTTACTGAAATGTTAAACAAGCGAGAGTTTAAAATAATTAATTCAAGACTAATGTTAAACAAGTAATAATTTTACAGTCTCTTAATGTTTAGTTTTATTTGTATTAATCTTCCTGGTCTCTGAATAATCATATAAGTAGCAATGATAACATAATAGAAAGCGAATACACAAAAGAAGGAAAATCAATTAGGAACAACAACACGAAGATAACTGAGTTGAACATATTCAGTAGTAAGATCAAGAAGATCGTATTGCATGTGCTGTGACTATTTGCGTCGTACTCGGAACCCGAAATAGTTGTTGTTATGCGGAACATCAAATAAAGTAACTCCACAACATACAAACGATACTAACTAGAGAATCGTTTATCAATAAAGTTAATTAAGAAAGGAGAATAGTATATCGCACAGCAACGCTATTCATTTTTACTAATGGTATGTTTTCCTATATTTCACTAGCCTGCGAATCCATCGCTTTACAATATATTAAACGGAATCCCATTCGCGTCATAAGTCATTGTAGCAGATACCGTAGTTTAGTCCAGTGGTTTGTTTTTTTATTGTTTTTGTTATGTTGGTGTTCATCTGTCCTCTTCTACTTATTTCGTATTCTCTGTTGGTTGTGCTGTCGACGGTTGTATTTTTTGTGACTTTTCTCATGATGTATGAAAAAAAAATGTCACAAATTGTGACATCACTTCTTCGTAGAAAAAAGTTGTAACATTGCGATCTTTTCCCCAGTATACCAGTTAAAGCGACTATTGCTACTCGTTAATTCGCAATTGTGAGACTGAAAATTGGTGAAACAGTGGTCGAGATAATGATATTTCATTCGGCCACAGTACTGTTTTTTCAGGTGTATCTTTTAAAAATGATAAAATAACGGTTGAAGTCCAAAAAAACAACGTGTCACACAAAAAAAGTGTCACAAAATGTGACATAATTTTTGGTAAAAATATATGTACATAATAATTGCATTGTGCACAATGTCTCGGTCACGTATATAGACGCATGCACTTGCAGTAGCAAATGATAAGCAGGCATATGGGTGTAGTCTCGAAACGTTACTGTCCAGAATGAATTGTTCTTCAGCTGTACAGTTACAGCAGCACTCGGGAGTGGTATGAGTGGTACTGTACTGTGTATGTTTTTGAATTATTGAGAAAAAAAGGGCTGTAAAAGTTTACTGTAGTGTAGTGTAGTGTAGTGTACAGAGATGAGATTAAAAATGTATAGTACAGTGTGTACAGTGTTTACTGGAAGAATGGCGGCGGTGGTCTGTACAAATGGCGAGTTAACGATATCATGAAATGTAACATATGGATCCGATTCGCACGTCGTCGTTCCGTTTCCTTTTCCCTTCTGAAGCCATGAATTGAATTGATATTTACAGTGGGTATTTTTTTTAGTAGGCCGGATTTGTTTATCAACTTTTGTGAACGACTCTTTCGGTCTACGCCGACTGTAAGTATGCCTCAATTAGTGCGCGCCCCTCCCTTTCCCCCACGCCCAACCCGTTCCTTGTCGTGAATGCAAGGCGAAGGTTGGTTGGTTGGTGTTTGTCCGCGGTTCGTGCTAAAAGTAAATGCTATTTATAGGAATAGGTGAAGGGGGGGGGGTGTGTCGGGGCAAGAAAAAGAAATGTAAAAGCATTAAATTTGGCAAATTGAGTATGGGGCAGGTTGAAAGGTTCACGCTCGCAGCGCCGGGCGATGCCGGTCGGCATACCCACTTTTAAATAATTAAAAAGAGTGTTAATTAAAATATGGGAATTTTAAAGAACGTAGGCACAACAGTATAATAGGGAATCGGGATTGGATGGTAACAAGAATCAACGTAAAAAAATATGTATAAGTATATATATATATATATATGATTAAAAAGTATTGAGAGGTTTTAGGTTGGTCGGTGTGATTTGCGGCAGATTTGGCGGGAATTGTGTGTTGGACACACGGGCGGGGGAACGTGAGAGGTGAGTGTCGGTTCGATGGCCGTGGCCGTGGACGTGGACGTGGACGTGGACGTGGACGTGGACGTGGACGTGGAATCGTATAGTACAGTACAGAGAGGTACAGTAGAAGTAGAGGTAGAGTAGAGTAGCGTTGGGTATCGCGACAAACGTTGGGACAACTTATACCGAGAATTGGTAGGTTCTGTTTTTGTACAGCCGCCGTCGACCATGTACTGTTTGCAGCAGCAGCCGTCGGCGGTGATGATGAAGGACGGTCATGGAAATGATGTTTTTGAGCCGGAACATGCGATTCCATGGGAGGGAACAAAAAACACGGGAGTGTACGCCGACGATTATATTTATTATATTATATTATATTTATTAAAATATTATGTCGGTAGTAACAAGCTTGTGAGAAACGAGACCTCTGTATCATAAAAAAAAACCATGCTTTCATAGATTATGGTCATCATGAGAATTGTGGTTTTTTTTTTTCTTATTTTTTATATAAATATCATAAATAATAATAGAAAAACACGGTTGTTTCTCTTTCTCTTCCCTCGTTTCCTCGCCCCTCTCAAACCCTCGGTAGGTAAAGGCCCCTTACACTACAACCGCTTTCTCAAAACTGTTACTATACATACTCACGGGCGGCGGTGAATAACTTGACAGCGTTTATGTCGACGAAAGAGACAAGATGTTGAAAAAAATTAGAAAAAAATAATAAAAATGGAACTGTTGGGGGCGGGGGGCGGCGCGGGGAAGGGGGAGGGTTCGTTATGAATATAGAAAATGAAGAAAAGAATTTTGAAATTGTCCATGATCCATAAGACAAAAGAACGGGGTTCGTTATGAATATAGAAAATGAAGAAAAGAATTTTGCGAACGATCGAATTATAATAATATCATATTATGATGGTGACAGTGTGAACACTTTGAAATTGTCCATGATCCATAAGACAAAAGAACGGCGAGTGTTGTGAACGCAGGTTGGCCAGTCCAAATTTTTCCATTTTCTCTCCTTCTTTCAAAACTAATTCAAATATCAACAACCGTTTCTTCTTCTTTTTCTTCTGTTCCCTTCTCTACGCTCGTACGCGCGCCAAGTGTTAAAATATTTATATATTTATTATACAATTTTCTCCACATGAAAATAATTTATATTTCATCATAAAATAAACCCATTCTCTTCCTCTTTTTTTTTTTTCCAAATCGTATATCAAGACTGTATTCCTTTTACCCTCCTCTCCATCACCCTACCAACCCCTACCCAACTATTTTCAACATCATAAACCATCAATGAATAATGTTTATACAGAGAAATGATGGGATCGAAGTACCTGTAAAGTTTGCAACTTTCAAAAAACAAATCGGAGGTATAACTCGAACGATTGATCGAATGAACAACCCGGGATGCCAATCATGCTACCGACATTTAATATCACTCGTAAATCAAATAAGCGTTTGGCAAATGGTGCTTGCAAACGTTTCCATTGCGAACGTTTCCGCAAACTCTTTCCACATCATCATCATCATCATCATCATCATCATCATCGACCGGGCTGAAAACTCAATTGTTTCAAATATATATATATAACCAATCCGTCTTAACATTTACACTTATGTTAACATGAAAATTGCATAGTCAATTGTTGTTGTTGTTGTTGTTGGTGCGCACTTATTTAAATCTAAATCTAAATCTGTACTGTTGCAGCAAGCTTTCATCCCCACCAATACATCATCTTTCACATCATTTTCCTATCTTAATAATTAAGCGCGCATCCGCACAATACAACAACTCCCAAATTCATATCATCAATCATCAACGTTACTCGTGTGAATATTTATTGTTTCAATTGTATGTTACACGTGTTCTATAATTTTCTTGCCTTTCATTTCATCTAATCCTTGCTTTACCATTTACCCTTCGTTTATCTTATCTTTATCTTATATTCTTTACCTCCACCTCCACCTCTTCACCAATAATCTATCTTTTTATTACTATACTTTCTATTCAATTCTAAAAAAATGTTGCAAACCTACAGATGGCGAAAGTAGAGGAAACTGTCCATACAAACATATATATATATACTGTCAACACTACACGCATTTCCCCCCCACCAGAGCCGCCATTCATAACATATAACATTAGAACACTAAACTTGTACAGTATCCATGAAACTATCTCGCTGCTTGTACGAGTTTACTGAAACTAAATAACATCGGTTACTGGTTGTAGAAAATACGGTTATCAAATCGATATATGTATGTATGAAAACAGAACAGTTGTAAAGTGTTCACAGGTGGGTGTGAAGTATGAAGCGAAAATAATTCATGGTTGTAAGCTTTCGTACAAAATTTGAAAATTTTCGTGATGCAGACAACGTCAGTTAAAAGTTCATCTAATTGTCAACCATAAAAATATTCAATGAACACTTTTATCGGAATATAATAGTGACGAAGAAGCTCTACTTCATTTTTTTGTATGTACTATCTTCTCTTTTAGCTATTGATAGAATCGTTTCAATGAAATATCACATATATTTGATAATGAAATACTTATCGGTATACAATGAAGCTAAATAGCAACCGATATTTCGAGATACTTCTTATTCATACTATTTTGGGAAAGAAGGAGATGTATGATATATCAAAGGGACTACAAAAAAAACTAGTCTACATAATTAAGTAGCTGGATCCTTAGTTTCCGAAGGAACTTATTTCAAATTCTCATATATTAATTAGAAATAAGTGTGATATAGGTTTAGTAATAAGCTCAGATTCCCATTCAGCTTATAACATCACAATAGTAATGAATTTATGACCACACTTCATGAGTAGATGACAACGTGGAATTAACTCAATATAGAGATATGAGAAACAAGAAAACTTTACCGAAATAATTTACAACAAGGATTTGTGGGTTTGAGGGGTTATTCGGACAAATATAATTCAATATTCTTGCTATTTTTGACAAGTAAATTTATTTTTATAGAGTGAAAACAGTATATGCCATGAAATAAATATGAACTAAACGAAAAGATCTATCCAAAATTCTGAGATGATCACTTCTTAAATGGCTGTTTCAAATCTGGAGTGTAAAAATGGCATCCCACTCATTGTTGTGAAAGAGGTACAATAGAATCCTAACCATCTCAACAACGGAGAATATTCAATATATATTGTAGTTGAAATATTCCAATAAGTGCAAGGAGAAGTCATGAGCAGCTACCATGAAAGTGTAAATACAATCCACTATGGATAATAAGACCCAACTGAGCTATTAGAATTCAAATATGCAAGCAATGATATGGTCAAGAAAGTACAATAAATCTATTTCGGATAGATAGTTAAGAAAATTCGAACACTAAACATGGAAATTATTGATGAAAATATGTTAACAGTTTAGCTCTTTACACGAGTGCTGAAACTGAATATCATCGGTTCAGTTCCTAAATAAGAAAAAGTATTCAAAGGTGGGGCGTGAGCAAAAGTAATTCATGGTAGACTTCGTAGACAACTCAACCATTTCTATGATTCAAAGAACGTCGATTAAATTCAGCAAATGTTCAAGAATAAAACTTTCAATCAAGAAGTTTCTAAGGACATATGGTGACGAAGCAACTCTACTTCATAATCGATATTTGAACAACTCCAATTCAATATGCTCGTTATTCTCGGCAAGTAAATCGATTAGGCTACTTTTCAAACAGGATCTGCTATGTAAGCAAGCAATATGAACTAAATTAATAATCTCACTCCAAAATTCTAAGATGATCACTTCTTAAATGGCTGTTTCAAATCTGGAATGTAAAACGGGCAACCTATTGACTGTTGTAAAAAAGGTACTGTATTATCCCAACCGTCTTAAGAACATAGAATATTCGATACACAATGTAGCTGAAATATCCCAGTAATTGGAAGGAGAAGTCAAAAGCAGCTACAATGAAATGGAAAATACAATTCACTGTGCATAATATTAACTAACTGAGCGAACGGGATTCTCTTCTACATGGAATATTATTTTTCAAGAAAGCATAACAAATCCATTCCGGGTAGATGATCCGACGGAAACCGCAGATAATTATATCTTTACCACTCATATAGCGTTGTTATTTGGCTACAGAAAAAACTCTGTATGCAATGACCCATAAAATTTGTGGCAATACGTAATACAATTAAATGACCTGTGCTTGTACAAAATTTTCCACAGTTGCTATTTATGACAACAGTCTGAGTATATTTTCCTTTTCAGTGGCCCTTTCCTGTAAAATTTACTTTATAATACGATGACACCCCAAAGGTATGAAGTGAACCGTTTAAAAAGGCAATTTGGTATTATAACTTCACAGTCATTATGAATTTCAAATTTTGGTCATCTGAAAAAACGATTATTTTGTTGAATGACGACGATATTCCTTCCGAAATATACAAATTACTCCACTTCAATGTTAAAATTGACAATGTGTTCATGTCTAATATCACTATGAATAGCATGAACATGCTCACAGAGTAGCCTCTATCCTTTTCGTAATACTTCTATAGAATTTTGAAGGTACATTAGACGTGGATTGGATAATGTAACTTCTACACATGGCACAAAGCCCGGTGTGAATCAGTTAAAACCGCAGCGTCCTTCATATTGACATCAATTGTTTCCTTAAAGACATATTCTATTGGTGCCGGCAGTCTACAGTATAGATGCGTATGCAGGTTCATAAATGTAGAGATTATCCTCATTGTATATAAATTCTTGTAGGTGCTCCATATGAAATCTACCTAACACTTCAAGAACATCTAATTATCGTGCATTCTCCCTAATATACTTTATATTATCTTGATTATGTTTTTCAGAATCCGGTAGTACATCGTCATCAATTAAGTAGTTTCAATTTAGGATACAACTCCCCAAATTGTTTAACATATTATTTCACTTTGGTGTGGATAGATGCCTCATGTAGACTTGCAGAAGGAGGTGGTGCTAGCTGCATCCTGTAGACATGTAGAAATACGAAAATTTTCTATCACTGGTTCGATATGATTGCCAGCATTAATCCGTTTTTCAATAATTTTCTGACCTTGCTATGCGGATAGTGTGTCTGTCACAAACCACCCGTTTAGTACAGAACTTACAGGCACCAGGTCCCATTTGTCTTCATCGTTTCCATGTAATCGTATGTACTTACAGCATTTGTCAGTTTGAAGGAAGATCTCTCCTCTTCTTGTAGACGGATTGTCCTTTCAACAAACTTCAAAATGTGATCAACAAGCAGTCGGCAAAAGGAACATTTAAAGGAACCAACAATTTCAGTTAATTTCATGTTGCAGTACATACGTCATATTAGAAGGGAATAATTAAGCAGCACAGTTCTAAAATGGGCAGTAATCAATAGAATGAGCTGGAAAAATGTCAATCCAAAGACAACACAGCGTCTCCTAAGATGAGAGGTTTTTCCAAACCATTTATACTATTGGTAGTATCATTAGCTACATCAGAGTACCAAGAAAAACACCTAGGTCTCTTAGCTTTATGTCAATTATTTTTAGTGGTGATTTGCTACCATACGCGTAAGAAATGCGGTTAAATTGTCCTTGATTGTATAAATGATGAGCGGTAAGGTATAGCAGCTTCATTGGTATTAGTGATGGACCGAATTTCAACGGTATAGAGTTGTCGTTACAATTCATGATATGTATAACACACTGACTGTTCATTCAAATTACTAGCCTAACGAATCCACTTCAAGGGGCTTGACCAGGCTTCTAATTGGAACGGGCAGGCATTATGTCCTTCACAGCGGAAAAATAATATGCACAGCAGTAACTTACTACTTGCTTACTATTTTTTCGCATAACATTGGACAATAGCGCATGGGACTATACTTGAACGTTTATTTATCAATTAACTCATCCTTCAACGCCTTTGTTTCCGTCTCACCACTGGCCAAGAACGCAACTGACAACATGTGACAGAATAAACAATTAGCAACTGTTGATTATGATACATGTTGTTGTTTATTTTCTGTAAAATGTTTCATCATATGATGCTCACACTTCGACACGACTTCCTTCCAGAAAAGAGACACATCTCGAATGTAAAGCATTTTCTGTCACATAGTGTTTTACATTTTTTCTTCAAGGCCTGGGAAAATTCCTTCTTTCATTCGAGAACCACTTTGGGATTTCATCGTACGTGGATTAGAACAAACAACATAATCTTGGTTCCATTTTTCCAACTGAAGAACAGCTAGTTGGGACATGCTCAATGTTTTAGTAACTGATAGCTATCTATGTATTTTTGTTGTTCCGACGTCCGCATGCTTACCAATGAACCCATCCGGTCTAACACCAAGTAGTTTTTGGGCACTTTGTTTTGAATTCAGTGTTTCCTTGGATCATTTTAGTGCCATTTTGGCAATCGGCAAGGTTTTTGTTTCAGTCCAAAAGCATTATTACATATTTGATTTGTATATTCAACCGTAAAGGCTATTTCTGTAGGGTATAAAATACATTGAAATTGAAATTGCAATAGAAATCAACCGATGATTATGAATTGACCCTTCTCTGTATATTTGAGGTATGAATATTTGACATGCTCCCCGCTTAGTGGGAACTGATTGATGAATTATTCATCTGTAGTTTTCTTTTAAATACAATTAAGGAAAATGAGTGAATTTTGGTGGTAGTCTGTTAACAAGAGTTGACAGAAATGGAATTGTCGCCGTATTGTGAATAAATATATAAAACGTTTTGTCAAAATAATAATCCAAATAAAAAGCAGTGTCACAAGATGAACAAACAATGAATTTTGATAAAATTCTCAGGTCTCAAATCATAATTGGGTAACAGAATTCTTCGCATATATCATTAAGACAACTTTAGTAGTACTGGATCGAACAAAAACTCCTACTGAAACAAAACTCGCATCATCATTTAAGATTCACTGATGCAACATACGACCCACTTCTTAAACTATATATATATATATATTCAATTAAGAATCTCTCTATAGATTTTAACAGTGTATATATATATTTATTTAAATGAACAATTCAAACGGAGACGTATCTACAACTCGTCCATAAAACATGCTCTCTATACAATAAATATCTAACATTTTGTAAACATATAACACCATGTACAAAATTTTGAACATATACTAACAGTAACTAGATTTTCACAGATCATGTTATGCTTCTGAGTTTAATTATCAACCAACAAAGAGTAAGTGAGACTCTAAAACTTTATTGATGATTATTCTCAAGGGGTTCGTAGTTTCGACTTTTTAAGTAATTTTATGTTATCTTGTTGGAAGAGCTTTGGTGTCTGAAAAATATTTTCGTGTACTAAAAATTTCAGATAATGCCTTATCTTAGCGGCAAGTGTGGCACATATTACAGATTCACAAATGCAACATAAGACTCACTTTTTGAACTATATATATATATTCAATTAAGAATGTCTCTATAGGTGTTCATAGTGTGTATATTTGTTTAAATGAACAATTTAAACGGAGACTTATCTACAACTCGTCCATAAAACATGGTCTCAATAAAAGTAATATTATAACGTTTTATAAAAATATAACACCATTTACTAACTATTGAACATATAATAACAATAACTAGAGTGTGACGGATCATAATATTCTTCTGCGTTTAATTATTAACCAAGAACTAGTGATTGTGACTCTTAAAAAATGCCATTGATGCTTATTCTCAATTGATTCATAGTTTGGACTTTGTGAGTATTTTCATTTTATTGTATTTGAAGAGCTTTGGTATCTAAAAAATAGGGCGGTGTACCAAACATTTTAGATAACGTCTTCTGTTGGAGGTAAGTGTGGCACATAATACATTTGTAACGAAATATGCTGATATAGTTATGTTGTGATAGTTGCACGAGATTAGTTTCCTAATCTCATATGTATAAAGTGTTGTTCTCCAGTTGAGATGTGTGTGAGTGTTTGAAATTAGCGGCGGGTATTGAATGTGCGGAATGGGTATGTACGGATGAGTAGTGATGTAGAAAGAGGTTTTGAAAGACGTGAAAATGTTATTTTGAGATGTGGTGCCGGTGGTGGTGTTGTTGTTGATGTTGATGAGAGCGTTTTCGGTGAAGAAAGTGTGTGATATATTTTTTTGGATGCGTAAAATATGTGATGTACACAAGTTTTAAGTTAAGTTTAGTTGTTGCTTCATAACAAGTAGATTAGAGAATTGATTTTTTTCGAGTAAATTCTGTGGGTCGTTTCCGAAATGCGATTCGTTTACAGAGGTTGTTGGAAGGTTTGTTGGGCATTGTGAAAATCACATCACCACAATTGTGTGTTGTTGTACACCGTAAGAGTCGTGTACAATAATGACGAGGAACAAACCAGGATATCGGGGGGGGGGTGGTGGGAAGAGAAAAGGTGTGACGTGGCGAACAAAAGGGGAATGTTTATTTGTTTTTTTTTGAAAAAAACGGAATTTTAAAAAAGTGAATACAGTACAGTAAGAGTTTTATGAAGTTGTGTAATTGGTTGGAGGTTGTTTGTGATTGTGATGTGGGCGGTTTGTATGGCGGATATACCTGTCGTTTCCAAATTGCTTCGGCCAATGGTGTAGGATGATTGCAAATGATTTGATCAATCGGCTGCAAATGATGATGAGCAGCAACAATCAATGGCCGTTTCACTGGGCTTCCCGTGTTCGCCCGTATGCGCATGCGTGGTGTGTTTGCAATGGATTCGCGTTTGGATGGGTGTACAGTTTTTAGTTGTTACAAGTATCGTGAAGCTTACAAAAATTCGAAACCGTTGAAACAATTAATGAACGCTTCTGTATTCTATTTGTATCTGTTCACGTCAAGTGAAATTATCGCGGTATATGTCCTTCCGTTGGGAAGGGGTTTGTTTTTACGGTCGTCGTACAAATGGTTTTATTTATTAAAATTAGAAGGATAGCATTTGTCGACCCGTTTTCATTGGGTGATGGAGGGGCACGGAATCAGTCGTTTGAACGTTGTGAAGTTGGCAAGCTGTTGGTCAACACACCTAGTTGTTGCCTATGGCATATATGACGGAGTTGAAACTGTTTCCCTTTTCGAATATTGCGAAAGCGAAAAGGGGGGGAGAGGGAGAGGGAGGAGGAGAGCAGATTTGTAACATTCAAAAAAAAGTTAATGGTCGTTGCACACACAGTTGTACTACACGTTTTTGTGATACTTGTACACAAAACACGATAAAAAGACATAAACAATTTTGAAAAAATATTGCAAACCAAACAACAAAAATGGAATTCACATTTCGTTTTGTTCTTGGAATATATATATGCGTTGAAGGTACTCCATTTTTCTTATTTTTTCATTAATTTCCATTCATTTTCTCAATTAAAAGCACGTTTCCCCCCCTTCTCCATCATAGTCAACCGCTCCACCTCATCTCGAGTTCCATTTCAAATCATATCATCCATCGCACCTTCTCTTTCAAAACTCTCAACACTTTTTTTATATTTAATTCTTTTCTTCTCAACTAGCTTCTCGCCTCGACTTTGTTTTTGCTTTTTGCTTTGTTTTTTTTTTGCATACATACGCTTTCGCTTACCCTCCCAATCCCCCCCCCCCCCCCAACCCCAACCTT
>JAULBU010035186.1:0-15655 GCA_032358235.1 Odonthalia washingtoniensis
ATAGAATAATAGCAATATACATTGCAATACATGTATACCAATTTCAGTATACATGTTATATTTATTTTTATAAAGGTGTCATAGTATGTGATATTGAAAATATCATAAGAACAAAAATGAAGGAATAACAAAAAAGTGGAAATATAGAAAACATGATGAAGAGGCTTCTATTAAAAATTAATTAAATAGGAAAAAGTGAAAGGAACTAATAAAACTGTAAAAAGAGAGAAATAATAAAAACTAAAAACAACATCCAAACAACTCCTCAATCAAGAAAAAAATTGTTGTACACAAATGTACATACGAACATATAAATATAAATAATATATCGAAAAATATCTCTGTAATATCCATGACGTTGGGGTGAATATGCGTGCCATGTTGATCTGCTTACATATCGAAATACATAAATAAATATCAGTAATGGGAAATATGTTAGTATATTATATATGAAAATAACATCAAATTATAATGTAAGTATAAAATTAGAAAGAATACAAACCTGTTCTGGGGGTAGTCAAAGAAGAGAAGTTACCTGTTAACCAAACTCAGAAGAAGTCATTACGGAAAATGAAAGGTAATAATTGTAATAGCAGCAATAATGAAATGTAGATGTTAATGAAAAGTTGAGATGTATAGTTACCTCTGCGAAAATGTTAGTGCATGTAATTTGTTGCGATGGAAAAGAAATGTTGAGATCGCGGTTTAGTATGGTTGATGAATAAATTAACTTTCCGCGGCGCTGCTCGTTGCAATTTTATTTGTGATGGTTCAAACTGAGGAACTAAATGTGTTGGGAGAATGTGAGAAATTGAAAAATAGCAGGTTGAGAACAGTTTATTAAATTGTGTGAGAATGTCACATACATTCCTGATTATTTTTAAATTTAATTACCGAAAAAGACACCGGGCGGACAATTCTCATCCTGTCTGATTGTAACGATAGGGCCTAATTCTGCTGAGATTTTAGAAATGTTCTACTGTCAATAAAATTTCCAATCATGATTCTTTAATTAATTATCAGAAAAAGACGATAGATAATATAGAAAAAAGTACAATCCGAAAATATGTTGATAAACAATTAGGCTAGAGTCAAGCGTTAGCGTTATAGCACGTGATAAACTTCCCTGTGTAGAATTTTATTATCATAATATGTTGTGTTTCCGTGATAGTTAATGATTAATTATCACAAAAACACAACATACTATCGATGAAAATTCCTTCAAGAACTTTTGAAAATCTGAATAGTAAGTCATGGAGACTTTTAATAAACATATGTGTTCGTTGGTTCAACTTAATTGAAACATGAAACTTCAGTATGTATTTGATGCAGTCTGAGTATTGGTATTTTCAAATTCCGGTTATCTCTAAAATAATTCCCAAGTTTAACTCAACATGCTTGCGGCAATAGTGCCCAACTCGTACACTGCCTCCATCACCATGGAACCATAACATCGTAATTATGGTGTCATTATAATGTAATATGATGCATATCTTCATTAAGACATACGACGAGTCCATTCCTTCCCAGACGAACAATTTTTATAACAGGTGCATTCTTTACACCTTTAGCTGTTTTGAGAGTAGTTCCTCCCGCAGTCCAAACAGAATAAATAGTATACACGGTATTGAAAACTGATTTTTATACATCCCAACATACGTACTCCCTTTTCTTGGGCGTTTCCTAGAACAACGAAAGACATACTTCGTCACAAAAATCCACTATCTACGAAAACTTTCTTTCTAATATCGTCAATCTGTGGTTTCCAACCTGTCGGTAGTGGGTGGAGTAAGTAGTCCGTTGAACAAGTTTATAGTCAGTATCCCTATGCACATCTCCGCTATGAAATAATTGTAAGATCTATAAAAATTGATACATGTAAAGATATTCTATATATTGTTCTGCAATAAGTTTAACACTTAAATAAACAAGTAAGAACTTACCTGATAGTTTCTTGTAAGTTCTTACTTGTTAATTTAAATGTTAAACTTATTACTGAACAGGAAGAGGATTCTGTATCAATTTATTAATCACTTTGTATACGTGATGACAAAGCTTGTTGATGGAGATCTACAATAATTTCAAAATTCAAAAATGATAATAATAATATAATAAATGTACATGCTTCTATACAAATATCTGATTTATTCAACATGAATAATACTAATAACAGTAATGTCTCATGTATTTCTTTATATTTAAACTACATAATGAAAAATCACACTATATTGGATAGATCCCAACTGAATCTTACAAATTAAATTTATCGGCAACACCAAACATTCAAAAAACACACAAATAAAATGCATCTGATTGTAAATAGTATTTTATAATTGACGGATCTCGATCTTTAAATATTAATTCTCTAGACGTAAACAAAATATTCAATACTTTTACTTACAATAACAATAGACATAGAATATGTTTTACAATAAGTACATATGATTCTATATTTCTGAAATGTTTTCTATCGAAACTTTCACAAAGTTGTATTATGTTTGTTATTCCATCACTCAGTTATAACTAGTAAACAAATGATTGAATCATATATCTTTCAATCGTTCGTTTACAAACTACTATGAAATTGATTGATGCTGAAGTTGATTGTATACCACGAATTGCTATGTCTGTTGATTCGGTTGGTATGGTAAAGGATGCTACTGTTAGAATATTGAATACACAAATTAAAAGTGATGAATTAGATGGATGTTTGGAAGAAAAGAAACCAGGCATGTCTTCATGACGAGAAATATGTATATATTTTATAATAAACATACAAAAAGGAAGTGGAAATTACAAAAAGGAACATATTACTGACTAAAAAATATATATAACTAATAAATACAAAATAGATACTTATAATTTTTGATCATTCATTGGTATGATTTACCTATAGCTCTATTCCACAATTACAATAACAAACTTACAAATACATACATAAAGCATATCAAATCATTGGAATATCCTAACCCATATAAAATACAGTCGAAGAGAAGACAAACCCCTAAAAGACATATAAACTCTGTCTCTGTCTCTCACATTTCATTATACCTGGCACTTTTTGAAGGAGAAATGGCGGTAAGGGGAGGAATAACAGCGGAGGCGGGAGTGGAACGAGCAACCGTCGGATGACCTATCCGCAGAAAATCAAACAAACAAAAGAACGTGAGGTGGGGAGTTGAATCGAATTTTTTAAGTAGCACGTCATTTCGCTCCTCGTTTACGTGATTAGTGAGTACTACTCCCAATTATATTAGTAATATAATTGGTATTAGGAAGCGCACCGTTTGAAGTTGTACCACTAGCCGTTACATTATTATTAGTTGTACTCATGGCCAATCCAATATCCTTTTTAGGATATAATGCTGTTACAGGTCTTGATTCATAAGGATCAATATTAGGATCTAAAAATGCAACACGCTGAGGTTTTAGTTCTTCCTAACTAAATTATTTAAAATTCATAAACAGAAACAGATATATACAAAAGGTTAGAGAGAAGGGAAACGTTGCATAGGATGTTGGATGATGTCATGGTTAAACATTCCAATGAGGTTCGTTGGTGTGAAATTTTACCAATGAAGTTTTACTCCATCTTTTGCCAGTCCAATCCGTGACTTAAATTTCAATCGACATATTTCTTTCTCAATACATCCAGAAACTTCCATTGGTGATGTTCCCTGTTTTACAAACCGTTTAATCGGATCGTCAACAATTTATTTCTGTAAAACATCAAACGTATCGCTCAATTGCGTTCTCCGGACTGCCTTCATTCCGACCGCGTTCATTAAGTTGATGTAGAATGGATGGATGACGACGTTTCACGGGATTCCACATCCAAAGTAAAGCAGAACTTTAATCTTCCAATCTAATATTCGATCTATTTGAACATCATTCTCAATGTCGTCGGTGTCCTTCTCGGTATGACTATCTTTTATTCCAGTAGTTGGGTGCATATTGACAGGGTAATCGTCACGATTGTGGATCCATACGTGTAAACGGATCGTGTCACCATATTTGTATATTCCCTTGAAGGGATCGGTCTTCACCATGTGCTCCTTCGCTGAGAACCTCTTCCTCTTCATTACCATGATTGATTCTTCTACACAAGATGGCACTCAAAACATCCAGTATCGGGCACCATCGATCGTTTCTAAAGGGCCAAGATCACTCCACAACGACACCGCTTTCGAAAGGTCAAGCTTGTGAAATTTCCCATGTCTAAGATAGTGCTCCGGGGCAACACGACGACGTACGCTGATACCATGCAGTAGTTCAACGCGGTAGTGTTCCATCAAAGGGCAGAGTGAAGATGCGAAATTTGTGCGTGGTAATCTCGGTAGAAGAAAACACCCACAATGTCGTGATCGTAATACACCATTTAGTGTGCTTTACGGGCGTAACTCGACAAGAGAAAATTATTCCAATCAATCAGTTGGTTCGTGCTACTAGCTCCTAGTATGAAGGAAAAGAAACAGAGAAAGCGGCCGGTGTTGGTGTAAATAATATCAAAATTTTATAGAATGAATAGATCTTAATGGACTGTGTTGTAAATACAATTTTAACAGAAAATTGTTGTCCGTACTTTAAACATAATTTTTTCATCAAGATCCAGGTAATCTCACTGATATATATATTTTGGGAGAATCGGCGATCAACAGGGAGGAATCTGATTCGAGGCATATTTCATAAGATACACCCCCTAAATCATTCCCTATAAACACCCCTAATCCCCTTAGTAAGGCTAAACCCCTACTGAATGTCGATTTCCCACTTTCTTCCCAACTGATCGTGTATTTTTCCTATTTATTTAAAAATATATATATCATATCATATATTTCTTAAGAGTGATTCTATATTAGAACTAGCAAGTTGGTAACACGTTCTTTCAGAATATTCCGTCGTTCCCTATGGCCTATTGTAATGAAAATAGGCTCGTTTGAAATCTGAGTTACTCTCTGTGGCTATTGCGAGGTCTTAAGGTAAAACGAAAAGTTTCGGAAAATGTATGCTCGAAAAACTGAAATTTATCAAACTCCATTTGACCTCTTTAGCAGATTTTGGGAAAAAGTTTGAGACTTTTTCCCTTGACATATGTTAAAAATTTAGTAAATGAGCCAATCCTTTGAAAGGATTTCCTGTGTAAGATTATGAAAAATACAGTTTGGAAGGAATAGCATGAAATCCTGCGAGCATGTGAGGCAGTAATTATATGTGAACATGTGACTGTCACAATCTTACTTCTCGAAGGTAGGGAGGGCTTCATTTTAAAATTTCAGGCGGGTCATGTAGAATCAACATTGGTAATACATTATTGATGTTGGCCGAAGAAAAATCACATGATCGCATACACGGTGTGGCGATGGTGCGAAAAAACGGAACAATTTAAGTGACCTGTTGAATATTGGAACTATGGAAACAGATATTAAATGTGGTAAGAAAAGTCTGTCAGTACCGTTTAGGAGCGAAAAATAACTATTCTGACAACATCATTAATTTTGTCTGCAAAAAGGTACGGAATGAAGAAACAGCATAGGGTACTGGTATGGGTATCTACAGCATGTCTATCATGCAACGTTCAATCGGAAATTTTTGACTGAGCCATTACTGGAAGTGGAAAGCGGTGTGTGCAACGGATTGACCTCTCTTGATTGAACAAGGTTCATACCTTACGTAATCTCCGAATTGATGTAATTTGAAAAGAAGTCGTGGGAAAATATTTTCAAAAATTTCAGTTGGCATGGTAAGTAACATGTTCGAATCAACCGATTACGTAGCTTATAATGTATTGTTGTCATGTGATGGCATTCCATGAAAATCAATTACCCCTCTTTCATTATTGATTAATACTTTCTATGCGAAAAATATTTCCCACGTATTACACTTTCTGATAATCGGATTACCCTTATCCTATTTGGATTTATGAAAACTACAAAACAATGAACAACGACATGGAATGCGAACAAAATATCAATCACCCTAATATTGACATTGATTTGAAACCATATTTTATTGAAGCGTAATGTACTATGCGCGACTTTAGCAGCTTCACGAAACGAGTTTTTCAACTCGCAAAAATATCCAGATTTACGTTTAGACATACACCAAACAAAGTTATAAAATTTAATACTATACGTGATGTGTCAAAAAATACAAAGAAGGCCTATTGCAGGCAACGGACCACTGTCTATGAAAGGTAACTCAATTAATATTTCCGAGCGATGGGGAAGGACTATATAGCTAATTCATAAGAAGAAAGTCTGAGAACAGCATGTTGCCATTCTTCCATTCCTGCTACCATGTTGCAACATCGTAAAGGGAATGGTGCAAATTTTAAAAAAATCAAAAAAGGAAGTAATGAAAAACGCATGTTAATGTCATGTTTGTTTTCCCATTTATCAGTTGATGAAGTTCAAGATTTATTGGATAATAAGTACGATAGTGTGCTGGATGTTGAAGATTCGAAAAGTTCTGGTATGGAGGACGATGACGATGATGAAAATGGATTGACATATCCTGTAACCGTAGCAGGTAATTAAGGTGGTGGTATGAATAGAACCGACAAAGATATTGGCGAAGGGTGCAGCAGCAATACAGTATTAAATCGATCGAGGATTAGTGGTGCATTTAGTATGGCGCTAAAGACAGGCCGTGACGATTGGAGCAGTTTAATTAAGAACGGTAAATTAGAAACCCACAAATATGTTAGGAAACACTTTCCTTCTATATAAATAAAAGCATGTGTAAAATTTCTGTACAGATCATACAATGTTCAAAGTTTGTCGTGGGGAACTCATCTCGTTAAAAGTGATGTCAAGGCGACGAAATTGCCATGTGTAGTACTAATATTGTCCGGTATCAGTATGTGGCGTAAATATGCGTGGGAACCAGCAGAATCATATCCGTATAAACCCAGTAAGAAAAACTGGGTTCATGAATCTGGTGCTATCATTGACAAAAAAGGAGATGAAACAATTACCATGTATAGATTATGTATTATGTGCATTGGTACACGACAATCTTGATGTTGTTAGAAATGTGATAAAAAACAATGTGAATAATATACAACAAGAAAACAAAATGATTTGTAAAGTAGTGGGTGCATCTGAATTTATGCGTTACCATTACGTTACCCATTCATCCATGGATAGTAAGGATCCTATTCACAACGTAAAATTCAGTTTATTGAGTGGAAGTGGAAATGAAGGTTGATATTATGCGAAATGTTGTGGATGTCAAAGCATTTTCAAAGTGATGGACGAGGTGTTAAGATTAGTCGAATGTAACGATGTAAATTCTTAATTTGCTATTATGGAATGTAAACAATGCTATTATACATGGGTCATGTGAACAGGTCTATGGTTCAGAGTCATAAAATTTGAACAATTATGAGTATGTTGAAAGAACAAGTTGTAGGATCTGCTGCTGTTGTTTACATGTACTACAAAATGAAAATGTACCATATACGTCACCGTGAGTCGACAACACTGTTTTATTGTCAAAGAGGCATGAGTTGGCATGGGAGTGAAATTTTTCACAGGGTTGATGAAGAGGAACTGAAAAAAAAGAGAGGGTCTGAAAAGTAGAATCAATGCACGAAAATTTTGGAGTAGAAGAAAACATGTCGAACAGTTAAGTGTGCAGAAATCTATTACTTGCGAATCGGAACATGTTATCCAAACAAATGATAAAATGAAAATCTTCTTTGTCGATCATATTATTCGAAACGACACGTCGCAATATGCAATAGAAACCATAAGTATATTGGAGGCTTTATTGCATAGGATTAGGAAAGAACTTCCTCAATGTACCAAAATTTGAATTGTTTCCGACAACGCTAGATGATACTAGAATGATTTGTTCCTAGTAATGGCACATTTGATATGTACCATGCCAGGGTTTGATTTAAAAGTTATTTTACACCCAGCTGCTCGAGACAGTAAAAACATGGTAGATGCACATTTTGCAGTTGCAGAAAAACATGTGATGGAATTTGTTTGTGAAACGGAAAATGATGTTATAATACCAGAAGATAATGTGGAAAGAATAATTTATGAAGGCTTTGTTAGGAACACAGCAGTTGACCAAATTATTATTGAAAGGAAACATGATTAACTCAGGCAGTGGGTTCGCGCAAAGGAAGAGAAAGAAATTTTGGCTGTGGGACGGAGCAGTGAGTTTACTTTTGATCGTTTGAAAAAGAATGTATTGGTGAGAGCGTATTCATATCCCGGTGGAATGTTTAAAAGTTTTATATTAGATGGCTTGTCGCTTAAAAAATATGATAGCGATATGTGCAGTATGAATTTAAGTGATGATTCAGTTATTAATACTAACAATGTGAATATCTGTTATGTCAAGATTGCAGGTGATGGATATTAAAAGTAATTTACATTAGAAGATGGTACAGCGGGTAGTAACCAATCCTTCAACATTAAAAATCAGTTAAATGATGTGAGGGTGTTGTCAAACAGTCTGAATGTAAATTTAGAAAATGCCTTGTTTACGAGAGAAGTTAGTGGCGTTACAATTCTGTACATGCATGATCTTCCCCATTGTAAAATGATAGACTTATTGGGTGTAAGGAATTCTGTAGCAGATGCTGCAGCAGCAATTGACTATAGCGGTAACGATAATAACCAACAATTTATAAGTGAGGACGGTTATGATTATATTGCGGAAGACGAAGAGGTTAGTGAGGATAATTTTTCAGAATTCCAGAGTAAAGGTTATGAAAAAATGAAGACAACGATAAATATGAAAGGGATGAAATTTAAATGTTAATGCGAAGATAATTAATCAATACTTTTTATACATGTGATAAATGTAACGTATTATCTCGGTCTAAAAAATCAATGGAAAATCATAGCGAAAAATGCTTTAGTAAAAGTGATGATGGATCCACGTCGAACAGGGCTGTATAAATTGCTGCAGGATGTATATTCAAACGGACGGATATAAGGCTGTATGCACGTACTCAAAACAATCCATTGTTGATGATAGCAGAGGAGAGTGTGGGATCAGAATAGTTGAGATTGGAACATGGTTGTAAGCAATGCTTACAGAAGCCCTGTTTCATAATAAAATTCCATCGTCGGCCGCTGCAGCGAGCAGCGGGCGTCCGGTCAGGACACACAGTCAAGTACCTTCGCGTTGATCAGCACGCTGCACCGTTGAGAAATTTTCTGACCGCTTTGTCATCCGATCATGACTTCGCCACGAATAATCTGGACATAAATCTTCCTCAAATTAGAAAATTGTTCGAAGAGGGTAATTCTGTGCCTGAAAAGAAGATGGGCGCAGCAATGATGCGCAAGACGTTGCATTTTGCGAATCAATCACAATATAACTTTCCAACAGAACAGCAAATAACCGGCAGGATTGCTGCTTTAAGCAAAGTGTGCAAGATAAAAAAAGTTGTGGATGCCGACTATATTTTACAAATGGATGGTATTTGTGATACAGGGATTGGGATTAGCGCTGCAGGTTTAAGCGATATTATAGATTTACAACATGCGGAACGTAGGTCAGCAACTGTTGAAGATTGCACGGCACTTACAGTTCCACCTATTGTATCAGGATGTGTGATGCTGAAAACGTATGCTGATATTTTATTACGGGTGGTAGCTGAGGAGAAATTACTTGCTTCTAGTAAATCGTGAGAAAGCTTATTGCAATCATGCAATTAAAAATCAATGATTTACTAGAAAACTTTCCTGGATCGAGACAAGTGCATAATAAGGTTAACAACTTGAAGCACAAATTTGCAATATCACATAACACATAATGAAACATCTCACTACATAGTAATATGATATTTTTTTATATTTTTTGATGGAATGTAGATGAAGTAGTAAAATTATATGGTTTTAAACGAAAAATAGTTGAGTGCTGACATGTTCTCAATTATAATAAATCATGTTATTATATTCGATAAAGTACGTATATAATTCTCCGATGTTAATAAATTTCGTACTTTTCCACCAGATGGTTAATGGTGACTATTATATAAACAATCAATTAATTTTTGTTCCCATTCCAAAGCACCTCCACTAAAACATTTTATTATACTACAAAATTTGTCATGTATTTATATGGAGTTGTCTGTCAATAGTATTTTATATAATTAATAATCAATGTTTAAACACCGCTTACGGTGTTTTTCGCTATCAACTCCACCAAAGTTGTATTCAATGCAACCACATTGAATGTAGGAACAATTTCATAAGGTGGGGATGTAGAAGGATAATCACGACCGCAAAACGCAGGCATACCAGTCTGCTCATATAGTATACGACTCGCGTCTGTACAATGTTGTGGATGGGGACCATATCTTGAAGGAGGTAGACGTACAGTCGTACAAAAACCACATGAAATTGTTCTTGTAAAAATAAACATATTTTTATGTGATGTGCAACTTAGAGAGCAGTATCATGAACTGTATTAATTGATTACAATGCACATTTGACGTAAATTAATTATGTTATTGGTCTATATTAAACTTAATGTTGATTACGTGCAAACGTAATAATGTTAAGTTGTGTTAAAGCATTCGAAACTTGTACCTGCCACATAAACATATACCCATTATTCAAACAGAGATGCCACATTAAGAAAAATTGGATAAATACCACTACTTGAATTTGATGTTGTCAAAACATTTGAATAAATGGCTACAAAAGGTGCTTGATTAACCACTATATGAAGGCTATTACAACATTATAATTAGTTAGTCATTATTATGTGTATGCTGATTACAACGTATGGTTATTACCCGTCCAATATGTTAACCCGCATTTAAGACAGATGACAATACCAATGATTACCATCATTCAGAACGCATGATCAAGATTATTATTACCTTATATGTCTTTTATGCGGCATCCAATGTATGGTTAAGGCTTTTCTCGTATTGTAACCCATTGTGCAAACAAGTGGCAATACCAATGGAAAATTTGAAAATTATCCGTTGCGCATTTCATATGCATCGATAGAATGGCTGCAACAGCCTCATATTTTCACAGAACTTGTGAAAAAATCAAGTCGAGTTGCCTTCAAGATAGACATAATGTTGACCAATTTTTGTTGACTAACCATCGTTGATTCGTTGTCGATTATGATTGAAATTAGAGAATTGTGACACAGCTGGTTCTAGAAATAAATACACAAGTATTGAACGCTGCCTCTTAACTGTTAACTCGTGTCATAATAAATTTGTGGTTGTTTCATTGTTTTTGCATTTCTCCTTTCGGTGTTTTTGGTAACTTTTGTTTTTGTTTTGGTGTTGTATTTGTGATAATGATTTTTGGAATAAAAATATTAATATTATTATTATAAGAAATAATAGGCTTGATAGGACATAGTGTATATCATGGGGTGAAGACAAAAATATTATTACAGCAAGAACAGTAATTATCATTTTTTGGAATTGTTCTGACCATGAACAGTTGCTAATGACCAATCATGTCAAGGGGAATGGGACCCCTCCATTTGTTAAAATACTTGTAAACTGAGGCTGATTTTAGAGCCAATGAATTGACTTGCGATATTTCGTCCAAATCCTTACTACAAGTATGCTGTGCCATTTCAAGGAAATTTCGACTTGTATCGTGTTATGTTGGTTTCTTGATATCCACAATATTATAAATCTTATGTCTGTATGGTGAAGATACGTTCTGCATTACATAATAAATATGTAATGCAGAAATTTTTCGCCTTTCCCATCTTATTATTGGTCGAGATTTTTTGTTTATCATGCAAGTTAACGAAGTGGTAATGACAGTTGATGTTAATATATTGTTTTAAAATTTTCTCACAGTAACTCACCAAGTAACATTCCTTGGATACAATTTGAAGCGCGAATTTTCACTTGGATGTTTACCTTGTATTTACCTGGTCTTCTCAGCCCCTCTTTTCCATTGTCTTCTTTCTTATTATTATTTCTTATCATTTTGACCGAATATCGCCATCCATAACCGTGTACCGTCATTGTATGTTCTGTTCCTTCATCCTGACCAGCCGTGTTATCAGTCTATTACGCAGCGAAAATAAACTCGTTATTTAAAATACCATCTACCTGATGCTTACATTTACGGTCTTACGAAATGAAAACAAATCATGAACAACAACACTTACATTTCCAATACATGGCGTTGAAGTTATATATGTTGTCATTAACAACATGCACCCAGGACATGTTCAAAGCATAATAGTTTTCTTCATAACTATGAAACATCTCCACCACATACAGTCCTTGTGAACCATGTTCAAGGTTCATGTCATACCCCACGTGACGTTACATGAAAATCAATTTTTGTCTGTCATGCAACTCCGCTCCTTTCTAACCCACGTGCAGTTTAGTGAAAAACATTTTTTATTTCTGAAGCAAACCAGCTTCTTCCTTTTTAATATCATATGTTTATGATCCTTTAAACAGAGATAAATGTCCAGTAACTGATGCTGCCTTTTTTATTTTTTCTTCAGCTTCAATAGGAGAACAATTATCATCAATAACTACAGCTCACCGAATTGGTGTTTTTATTTTTTTTATCATAACGAAGTAATGACAAAAGTACGGTTTTCAATTTTAGCAACAATTATCTACATATTGCCGTTATTTCTGATTTTATTAGTACATACAAAAACTCACAAATATCATCTTTAAAACATTCTTTATATACTACATCTACACATATTCAGTATAAAGTGTCAATGAATTATTAACTTAACGGCAGCACTTGCAGTTGCTGCTATAACAGCAGTTACACATTTATCTACTGTGCTTTACTATCTTTTTCATGGGCTGTTTTGTTATTTATAGCAAACCCTGGCATTATTTTACATCGTGCACATTTACCTCAATTATAGAAACATGAAGATTCTATAGTTAACATTTAATTACTACACGTTTCTCACCCACGTATATACAATTACTATACATCATTCTAATTGAGTCTATAACATATGAAGCAAGTGGAAATATTGCAGTAAAATATAGAGTTGTATTTTGTGTAAATTTTTAACTTGGTGCAACTGTTACATTTCTGTAGATTCTTTCATCATCTTATACAACATCATCTTTGATTGGCGGACGATGGTTATGAATAACATAATCACAAACTGTATCCTTAAAACGTATTTGAATTTTAACTACAGTTGGATTCAAAAATATCTAAATTGAGTAATATTATATTGGTGGTGCAGTTCAATAACGATGTCCATTGCCATCATCTAATTAATTACCACATATATATTTTATATGCGCTTTCCCACAATATGTACAAGTTGCGACTCCATGAAATGCATAGTTTTGTGATATAAAAGGATTTCGTTACTTGAAAATTGATTTGGGTGGTTTTTGCAGCAGTATTTGTACACTCTATTCATGAAGCTTACTTATGTTAGTACCTGATGACGTTTTATTATCAAAACGATGATGTTTGAAACAATCATCTTTAAAATTAACATCATCATCAATATAATAATTTGTTTACTAATTTTTTAAAAGAATACTGGAATTGTGAGTCGGGAGAACATTTTTATTGAGGACAACAATATTAAATTCCACATGAGAACATATGGATCATTACAGCACCTATTTATTTGGCATTAAGTGCAGATGATTGAATTGAACCAGCTTCTGTATTGATTTCCATTGTAATTTGTTATGTTACAACGGCAAATATGGTTTGTAATTCGTGATTTAGACCGGGTTTGTGGATATAATCTATCACGTTGTCCTTCATTTTCTTATATAGGTAGGACTATTGTTTTTGGTAATGCCGTTCCGTTATATAATTTAATAACTTCTGGATATGACTTAAAAAAGAAAAGAATTTATTACATTTAAGAATTAAGTGCGGGAAAGCTTTTTTCTGAAACATGCTCCTTTCGGTACACACATCAGGTTTATTCGAATAACAGGTTTCATATTTATACTGCATACTGGACATATAGTACGTACAGCATTACTTTTATACGTTTCACGTTTCTGGTACACATGCATTAATTGTGCACCAAACAATATGATGCCATATTGACTTTTACGGTTGGTATATGGTGATGATTATTTGCATCTCTGTTTCATATATGCGAATATATAATCATCTATTTTTATCTCCGAAATGAAAATATCGATAATGTCAGCAGAAAGTTTATAAGTAGTAGGAAAAATATTTAAAAGGTTAGTAATGGTTATAACATGATGCGGAAGTTTGTTCTTTGTCTAGGTGTTAATGAGAGTCTTTTCATAACTTCTGTTGTCAACGTTGATGGAGGGCTGTATGAATACATACCATTCAGGTTACAAAACATTCTTTATTACATACTTCACTCTGACATATCTTCTTGATATAGGTTTTTCCAGATGAACAATTAACATTGCAAAACGTAATACAGTTCTGTTAAAATGCACACTCTTTTCATTAAAATAGAATTAATTTTATGTGTATATAGACTTATCATAATATTTTATCCTTAATTGAATATGACATCACATAAACAATATTCTTTTCATAAAATCTACATTTTACTAAGTTTACTATAACGTTACTTATAATTTTCCTCATCTTTGACCATATCGAATTTCATGACAATAATTTTTTGTCCATTTCAGTCCGAGTAGGTGAATTTAACAAAATAATTAAATTCGTTGTCATTCCACGTCTCGTTTCCATTATTTGCCATCATTGCAAATTTTCCACAATGATGATGAATTTTTCTCCTCGTTATAATTTTCAGATATAAGCCCGTTGCTCACTGGTGGAACATCAAAGTGAACCACTTCCTTCAAATATTTAAAAAAACCATTCGCACCACCACTATGAACAACTTTGTCATTTTTACCAGCCTGCGCATGCTCCAATTTATCCCCCTCCAAATCCCTGTTAGGTTCGATTCTTATAATATCCATTTCATGCCCATTCTCACTCGGGCTCCAATTATATTTATTTACTACATTCCATCACTACCACGCGCCCCTGCCTCGGCACTTAAACTTGCAATGAACTTTCGGGGATGTATGGGTGAGTTTTTCATTATATCATAACCTTGTTCTTCATCTACTTCAATCAGACTGTTTATGCTTTTGACCTCTCTTTTAGGAGTAGTGCTTTCTTTTTTCACGGTACATACAGCACTACTGGCTGCATGATCATGAACATTCATTTTCCTGATTTATTACAACCCCATATCTGTTGTACGTGTTAAATTTTTTTTTAATGTACCATGGATTACTTCTTCTCCTGCCATGTCTAATATTTCACCATCTTCCTCTTTATGTCCATTCGAAATGTTTTCACAACATACTCTTTTTGATTTGACATTCTATTTAAAGTATAGTGATGAAATATAAATTAGTTAGTTACTGCTGTTAACATCTTTTGAAATATTATTAGTAACCGTTTACTATATGACTTACGTAATGGAAAATTGTATTCTTCGTTTTGATTTTTTCCGCTGGTTGCTCTTGTTGGTACTTCTGCCAGAAAGGTTTACAACATCTTCCGCAAAACGAAACGGCTTTTATTTATTTTTTCAATGAAAATAAAAATAAAACGCTATATCTCATTTTTAGGCCATCTATACACTCCCCCTCCCTTACACTGAAGATATTTATCCGTGACTAACATTTCTGTCCTGGTGTGTCACGTACCTGCGG
>JAULBU010035197.1:0-15653 GCA_032358235.1 Odonthalia washingtoniensis
TATAATAAGCTACTTTCACGTCTTTCTAACCACGTATTCGTAGTTAATTCGTACGATCTCATAATGGTGATCCGATTGAATCAGAAATTGATGGTACAGGAATTTCAGTTGGTTTAGTTATTCCTGGTATATGCTTATTACCATATGCTTATTACCATCATAATCATAACCTTTTCGTACATCATTTGAAATTGTTATTGATAATAGTGGTTGTGAATCTAAACATTCTGCTAAATATGTTAAATCTTTTGCATTGTTCATAGCTACAGCTTTAAAAATTGAAATTTACCTCCATACAATTTTTGTGAATTCCTACATAAGCTTTCAAAAGTAATTAACCATATACCTTGTAAATACACAGAAGTGCCATCTGTTTCATTATTGCCCATGCCGTCAATCCACTACCACCATCACCCGTTATATGACATGTAGATGATTATTAGATTCTGTTCTATTATTATTACTGGAAATATTTTTCTGTTGAGCCGCCCGCCCGCCACTCCTCTTCCTGTATTTACAAAAAAGTAATAATTTATGTCATACTCAGAGTTGGAAGACAGAGAATGAAAAAATGAAAAAAGGAGTAGCGGGCGGGCGCAGTAGCGAGGTGAGACCCACGGAGAGTGAACGGTGATTTGTCGGGGGGATCAATAGCTTCTTCACTAGCTATTGTAGGGAACGGCATCGTGAAATGGCGATACATACGTTCATGCAGCCTGATATGGAACTACGATTTCAGGTGTGGATTCATCGAATTTAGGGTTTTTCTTGTATCAAGTTGATGTACCTCTATATTCTTCATAGAAATGTAGCTCTATCTACGCTGAAGTTGATTCAAATATGCAAGTATGAGCGGTAAGTATGGCTCTTCCCAGTAATTCCAAGATGAAATGAACTTCAAAACGACAGACAATCAATAAGGAATACGTCAGATTATTTGAGGAGCAAGCGCACAACAAACTAAAAAAAACTCATCAGCAATTATATTATTTAACGTATAATAGCAATGAGCAATCTGTCTGGAAATGTTCGTCTTCAGTGTATGAATTTGAAACGTTAGGTGCTGACAGAAATTTTGGCTGTTATCGGACCGTTACAATGCATGAAAGATAAAATGTGAGTCACCTAAAAATTAGTATTTAATTTTTACCCTTTGGCAGTTATCGAAACTACAATGATCCATTAATTGGACCAATTGCATGGGAGTACGACATCGGTAGACCGTGAAAGGTTTCTCTCAACGCTAATTTGCACTCATCGCCCATTAGCCTTATCTCGAGACTACTGTAGTACCATTCGTCGAAATGTGAAAGTATGGTCGTTTTACCAATAAGGGCTGAGTTCTTTGTCTGTACACATCTCAGATGCCCATTCTCTTATGACAGAAAAATTAAAATTATTTTGGGCTCGTTCCAACTGATATTGTAGACTTGTACTCAATAATTTTAGCTATGTCATGCGTACCAAACATTTTCAGATATGTCATTTCCTACTGTGAAATTACTTCGTACACGTGTACGGGATAAATAACCTACGTCACCACACAGAAAGGGATTTTTGTCGTATGCAAAATTTTTCTGTACGGTCCATTTTTCTTCATTGTTTAGAAGGTAGTATGTTCTACACTAACAGAAAACCCTTTCACCGGTCATATTTACCCATATTTATTATATTCAACTTATTTCATTGCCAATGGAAGTCCCTAATGGACCATTTGTATACCAAAATGTGGCACGTTCAAACGCGCATGATACGCCCTCTACCCAATCAGCATTCTCCCAATCCCGTTGAAAGTTAAAAAGTCGTCATAACCTGAAATCATTGAATGGTTAAAAACAAAAAACATTTGTCTTCATTGGAAAATAGGATAAGAGAAAATGCCGATTCAAAATGGTGAATGGCCATTAGATGCAATAAATTGTACTATGGGCGCCGCTCATCGAACATATCACGTAACGGCCTTAAATTTCATTAAAATCATAAACCTCACCACGATGGCAGCAGAAACGATTAACGTAGAAAACCTACGGTGACCACCCATCCTCTCCGGACCTCAGCTTGTCATATTGTATTCTTCGCATCTATTTTTTCTTTTCAATTCCCATCTCAGTATCATCAGGTAGCATATGAACAAGTCCACGACTGCTGTCAATCGGCAGCAATCAAAATTGTTTGGAGTACGCACTCTTTCCCTCAATTCCTGTAAATCTCTTCCATTTCACCCTAATGCAGCCGTTAGATTTATCTACGTCATCTACTACTAATTGGTCGTTGCGTACCAAATCATAGTATTGAACGAAACATAGTTCTCCTGAACAACTACAATTTTCCTTCCCGCCAATTCTCAGAAACAGTAGAATTTTAGCAAACCAAATCAACATGCTTGAAATAAGACAAGTTCCATCTACATCGTTAGATTTTACTATAACATTATCCATCATTGCCCATCTACACCCATAGAATCCTTTTTTTTGATACAATCCTTTGTGAAATTCTGTAGGAATCCTTTTTAATTAAAACTCTATATCTTTCATGTACGTACCTAAGTGTAGGTACTCTATATCCTGATACATAAGCAGATTCTGTTATTTGCATCTTGCAATGCCTGGCTTCGTCCGGAGACATATTTTGTTCGATCAAAACTTCTCTAGTCAACTGAATCAGAGATTGTAAACCATGTTCAGAAATGACATCTACGATGTCCTGTACAAAAACTGGAATTGAATGTCGAGGTTTAAGGCCTTTCTTCCTTTTATATATATATTTTTTAATACTTTCTAAGTTGATAAAGAAATACTTGGTCCTTTTGTAACAAAACTGCACCGTCGGTTTTCCCAGCCTAAATTCTCCTTGATGTCGGTCCCAAAGTCGACTTATGACTTTTATCACCATGTTGTTGTAATTTAATTTTTCAAAATACCATTTTTTCTTCCCGTCTCCAAATGGCTTCCTACATGACTGTCCCGCCTTGTTTTGATGTCTTTGAATATTTTGATTTGAATTGTTTGTGGGCCATTTCATGCAGTCCACTATCCATGTAACAAACACCACCCGTCTGCTTTAGATCTTCCACCACATGTTCAAGCATATGCTACTTAGACATCCCCATCGAGGACGGTTGGTAAACTGAATACAATTTTATCCCTCAATTTTTAAATGACCTGATGTCTTTGTCCAGCTCCCGTAAATCGTCCTCTGTTCACCAGGGTGCCTTCCCCTTCTGATAAATTTTATGTACAACATCATTGAATTTGGTAAAAACTTTAGTAATTGGCGCGCCTTTAGTACAACCATGGAATAGGTAAGTGTCGAGAGGGCCGTATGGACCTCTGTATTTTACTCGCAGTTGCTGTTGATCATTGATAGCCCATTAACATGTGAACAGAAAGTCCTTGTTCAGTCTTTGATGGAAAATAACATGATCTGTGCGTGTAATGAAACGAATCCATGTGAAACGGTGCACTTCAATTTCAAAAATTTGAATTTTCAAAAATTTTAAATGTTGTTAACCATCGAATATTTTAAATATTGTATAACTACATCCTTCAAGGATTTCTTTGAACATCGACTTGGAATTTTGGAATTTTAGAATTTCAAATACATGTTTCGATTATGTCCCAAAATAGGTATAGGCAACATCCAAGTTTTCGAATAGTTATATTGAATATTTTAGAGATAGTCGAGTATAATATTGCATTCTTCCAAAGAGAATAATTTTATTGTTTCTTCGAATACCCATTTTGACATTTCTCAAAGTAAAGCAAAATGAAATCGAGACTTCCAAAGTGAAATGGAAAATTTTATTGGATTTCTCAGTACGTATATTAGGTATATCGATTACCCCCCCAAGAAAAAATAGGTTGAGGAAACATCGTAATTTTCGAATAGTAATATTGGGGATTGTCGAGATAGTCTAATATATATTGAATTCTTTCGATTGAATAATTTTATTGTTTCTTCGAATACCCATTTGACATTTCTCAAAGTATAAAAATCTGAAATGGAAACTTTCCAAAGTGAAAGGGAAAATTTTACTGGATTTCCCAGGACGGGTTTTGGACATTTCGAATAAGTTCCAAAATAGGTATTGGCAAAATCATAATTTTTCATTGGTAATATTGGGGATTTCCGAAACAGTCCAAAATGAATTTGACTTCACTCAATATCATATTGGGTGAAGTGATGAACAAATATTTTGTCTTTTTCAAAACATATATTGCATATTTTTAAATTAGTCTAATGAAAAGTTGAAAAATTTCAATTTGAAACAAGAAAAGCTGGGAAAATATTCTAATTTTGAAATTAGACATTTTAATACCTTTCGAAGTGGAATGGACATTTCCCAAATTGTCCATTTTTGGCCTTTTCTCAACACCATAATTGAACAATTTCAAAAGATTTCGAAATGATATTTTTTCTTCCAAATTGAACTTTACTTCGTGAAATATAAAAAAAATCCTTTCGTCACTTTGGGGCTTCAAATTCATATTGAAATCTATTGTTTCTGCACAATATCTATACTGGAAATGTTTTGTCATTTCGGGATTTCCGAAATGATATTGGAACATTTCCCTCTTACTGACGTACCACATCTCAGCAGGGAGATGAAAAATAATAAAGAAGGTAGATATTTTATGACATTCACTATTACTCGAAAAGCCTCAAATATCTCCACCCAATTAACGCACGATCCAAGACCACAAACACCTAACACGGCGGTAGATCAATAGGCGACTTATTAGTGACCTTGTACAGTTTAATACACGTGAGTTTGCGGAGATAATAACCACATCACTATGCCCATTCACCTGAGAGGGTACCTTATCATATCGCAGTGATAATCACACATTTTACCAATAATTTTGTAGCATTTGTTAACTACATACGTGTAGAAACCGACTATAAAATCCCAAGGAACCTCACTATTTATCTATTACATTAATCTATTGCTGACATTTTTACCTCTCACGCTTTTTGTTGCTCCGCTTTCAGTAAACGTTCAATATTCAATTATTCCAGGAACCTAACGAGTTTAACGTTTATCTTATCTCAATTTAGAGCAGGCATCGACAATTTAGTCAGGAATTATGAGTGGTGTTAATCGTTCATATGAAATGTTATTCAGGAAACCAGAGACTGGTCGAGCCATTATTAATGATGTGTACAATACAGTAGGTACATCAGTGACTAATCCCTGTATTAAGCAGTATTATCCTTCAAGGAACCAATGAACACATTGTACACCAGGGTACCCCTTGATAAGTTAATAATCTTCAACCCACAATACTCTTCTGACTCATTTACCTACTGTTTGTGATTAGTGGTTCAGGTATTCTTCCCTACTTGAGGATACCAATTCGAACCTTTCTCATTCCCATTATCTTCTCACCATTCTGACTTCTACAGTTAATAAACCCAAAGTTTACTAATCCTTTCCAATCGAGTACAGTCGCTACGGTCAACTAATTCAACCACTTCGCGTTGTCTCGAAGCGTTCTAAGTTTGCCCTATATTCTAAATTTCTGTCCGCAGTTTGCGTCACTCAATCAAATCAATCCACATGACATCATACACCCTCAATCCACGTCACACACTACGCCCATAATCCACATCACAAATTAAACCTACATACATCACACTCACTCATTCATCTACACCCACTTTTAAACGTGTGAAGATCAAAGGGGACCTAGTACCCAGGTATGGCTACATTGTCATCACTGTGAAACACGAAGCTAACCAAAGAGGTTGATTTTACAACACCTACCACTTTCTGTTAAGGTCACATTTCCACGTAGACTACGACATATACAGCCGGTACACGTAATTTTCATTATACAATACGCATTCTACGCATCATTCAAGTTACTACATTACACGTGGATCCACCTTCCAGACTTTACTTCCTACGAAGATACCTTACTACCTACGAGGCTGATTGTACACCCTTTGGTTACAGTATTAGTTCGATTTGGTGTACGGTACGACAAAAACTAAAGAGGTTGTCTGACAATTTGCACACTGGATATGACCACTATGTGCATGGTGCTAATTTTGGACGCGGGATTTGGCAACACAGGAGACTTCCGAAGTAATCTCCGCTACTTGATACTACTATGTGACGACAACGGCAAAGCAAACATCATCCTATACGCCAGAAATCGATGTAAAAGAGGTTTACTATCTGTCCTTGCCGCCGAACTTCACGGCCTTGTACTGATATTTGAATATAACCAAACCGTCCATTCCATGGTAAAGGATAATTCCTGGGCATATTCTCCAGATCGATGCATATGTTGACTCCGAGACCTGCTTTGACGTCGTGACCACGGACGGTGGCACGTCCGAAAAATGTCTCCAGATTGATGTTTTCCCACCAAAGGAATCATATTAGGAAAGGGAGCTCGCACTACTCAACAGGATACTGGGCCGCCACAACCCGGCTGATGTATTAACAAAACCTATCATCGCTGATAAAAAACACTATGTAAATTGATGGTCACTAATCGGTTGGATATTGAGGCACTGGAATGGGAAACTGCTGCGTCACGCAAATTAAATGGTTGTCTGAGTGTTGATAATAAGACTTTTTTGTGACTAAGTAAGATAGATGCAAACGGTTGGTCAGTCAGTTGCTAAGACAATCAAGCATGGGTACGGGTATTTCACAATAACAAAGGAAGGGTCCAAAACATTTCACATCACAGTCAATGTACACGTGGACACACTCTCGGAATTAGATCGGAATTACTTTAGCTGTCCCTAAATACAATACGACCGACACGTGGAAATTCTCACGGACAACAGATCGGAAAGGAGGTATGAAGAGAAGGAAGGCCTGCTCAGTAAATAGGAGAAAGGTACATATTAATAAATGACAACACAGACCTCTTCTCATTCCTGACAAAATCGCCGCTCCTACCAAAAGAGGCATTCTCTGACAACGACGTCACCGCCCTGATACTAAGAAAAACCTTACGTATCTGAAAAAACCGATCTGAAGTCAGAATTGTGTGTGATGAAGGCCGGTACGATCGCAAGAACAAGATCGGACGTACTTTCATCGTAAGATCTTCACCGAGTCTAACCCCTATGTACCACACTGTGTAGATCGGCGAAGGAGGAAAGGCAAAATACTCCATTTTAGAAAGAAGTGAGTTTACACTTACATCCACATTCACTGAAGTCACGTACAACACCAATTAGGAAAACACGCTACAAGCGAAATGAAAATAACTCCATAACTGCATACGTGCCATTTTACGGGAAAGATGGAAATAAAGGAAGCAGGGACTATTAAGATAATAAAGTAGGAATGAAGACGCTTTTTCCTCATAGTTGATTTGGTCACGATACATACATACATTTACCAGGGAGGAAGGGAAAATTGAGGGACTAAGGAAAGGAAGAGAAAGGATATTAGAAAAAGAGAAAAGAGTGTACCAGTAAAGGGGAGGAAAGAGAAAAACATCTGTTATCCACGCCGACGCTGTTATCAATACGAATGATGTGTAAAGGTGGAAATCTACATACCAAAGAAAAAGCAGGGGAAAGGGGACACGAAAGATTGGTTGAAAGCGTTAGATGTAAAGCAGCACCGGGTGTCAATTCGAGACGGAATTCATTCCATAGTAGATGACCATATACAGTATCCGACGGATTTACCGTACACAAGGTGACTTAATGAGCGGAAGAATCACTCACATATCGAATGATACAGTAGGAGATGCACGTTACTATTCAAACAAAATACTTGAACCTACGACATAATTTTCAAATTAATAACGGCAAGTTTTACACGTGTGCCTCCATCTGTTTTTCCAGTTTGAATTGGAAGCTGTTTTATACATCTTTATACCGTACCAGACCCTCCTGGAGCGAAATAATAAAGAGGTTGACATTAACGGAATTACATCACGATACCAAACTTTTGCACCTCATCATCAAAAATGGCTACTGGAAACCAAGCTAACCACGCAAGAGGTTGACTAACTATCAACATTCGAAAGAAAGTGATCTTCACACGCACCCGACGAGTGATCTGATCATTTGACTATACTAGAGATATTATCCTATTACAACTGGTAGTACCAGTTGAAAGAGGATATTAACCAATCTCTATACCCGATATCGGCGAAGGTACCTAGCAGTACCAGGATTTCGGTCACACCGAGGTTCAATATAACCTACGGGTACTCATCGGTTGGATTATATCAAACTCGGAAGTTCTTACAAGACTAATTATCACTTTATTCCTTTCATTTCTTTAATAAAGATTTATTAGCTTCGGGTTACTGACTATTTACACAACATGACGGCCGGAGAGGCCAGTATGGTTTGGGGTGCTTCCACAGACGACGTATACGCCCAGTGCCTGGACTTCATGCTTGGTTTTGAATGGTGCGTCGTAGAGTTCGTGCTAGTACCGCACCTGTCGGACAGGAGCTTGAGGCTTTGACGACGCTAACTGGGAAAGATAGGTTTGGAGTAGCGATCCGGCCTCTGGGGTCTAAATGCAAGACAAATTTTCTGATGAGCTTCGTTGTTGGGAATACATGACGGCAGCGGTCCCCCGCCTCCTCAAAACGTGTGGCATATTAATTGACCGACTAGTTCGTGAGATTTCGAGTCTCAAGATGACGCGGTGCTTTGGCACTAATTTTTTCGTCTGCTATAAATCTCTCCAACAGGAAGTTTACGACATAAATCCGTCGATGATATCATACTTTAACAAGACCGCGATGTATTCATCCGACAATCAAACGAAGACGGAGATGTGGCAAGAAGAAGAATTGACGCCGTCAATAATGCAAGAAGAGAAGAATACGGCGACGACGCAACAAGAAACGACGACGGTGAGAACACAAGATGGCACTAAGATGGTCATGACGCACGAAGACATAAAACGCAGTGATGATAGAAAGTGACACATTAGCAAGATGACGGTGAGAGGCACCAACGCAGGAGGAAGAAATTAGAGGAAGAATGAATAAATCGTCAACGACCAAAGCCAAACTAAGGCATTCGATAAACAACGGATGGGAATAAATAGAAAAAACGCTCGTTGACATACGGACAGGGAAGAAGGGAATAATTGTGTAAAATGGAACAAGCTCATATATGAAACAAATTCACACATTTATCAATCACTATATAATGAAATTCTTTATTCAATGAAGGAATAATGAAGCAACACTTACACGCATCAAGAAGTAATAAATTTACTGTATAATTAAGAACTGCAAACAGTAGGATATCATTACACGTGTATCTTAATTGACTCGAACATTAATTGACTGGAATTTGCACGCATCAAGAATTATTAATATCTGTTGTAGAATTGATCAATACTAACAGCAGGATATTATTACAAGTGTGGGTAAATTGATCCGAACTATAATTAATATAATTTCAAGTATACATACCGCTCCACGCTGGAGAAGACTTTAATGGTCAAAGAGGTACGAAATAATAAATGAAATCAGCAACGAGCACCATTACTCTTGAGAAAGCTAATTCATTGGTAGGAGCGAAATCTGGCACCAAACGCGCCCAAGGTTGATTAACGTGAACACGAGGAGCAAGAGAGATCCCCCGATATCAACGCGGATTTCTGATCTTTCATCTACTGCGAGTAGATTAGATAAGAATGCAATCGTGTTCTTTTGACCCATGTCTTTGAAGTCACTTAACTGTACCAAGACAGAGTTCAACACCCGCACCACCAAGGAAGTGCGGCTTTTGCGTTTAATTGACACCCACTGAATCGGTTAACTTGTTATTCTATTCTTTTCTCTTGAATTTACTAAATACAGACCATTTAGCGACGTTATACAGGCATTTTGGCTTTTTAAGATTCCGGAAGGTAGGCCATTAATCAATGGCCACGATGTGTGAAGGCGGTACATTTCTTTCGGGCGTCCCGGCAGGAATTTATGAGCCGTATAAAGAGCGAGGTTTGTTGGACAGATACGAGGAGAGGGTGTGCACTACGGCACTCTAGCTGACTAAGTAGTCATTTATGTAGAATCGACTAGTATCGACTAGCCTGATTCGATAGAAGCGCGACTGGTTTGCGTGATATTGGCAGACGACGATGACGTTAGGCATACATGGAAGATTGAAATGGAAGATTGAAATGGAAAATTGAAAACCGATGATCGATGCGAAAATGATAATAATGAGATGGAAGAGAAGGCACAGGAGGCGAAGCACAAAGTGCTAATAATCAATAAAAAGAATGGTCAATACAGGCAAGAGAATGATGAAGATGATAACTATGGAGAATATCTTACGTCAATAAGATGAATGCAATCAGAAACTGGTACGCCCGGTTCAGCGCATGTTTACCCAAGCGAGAAGAAGAAGGATGGACATGCCGTGAAAATTTCAGTGCGAAAACCCAAGAAAAATACCACTGAAACCCACATGAAGACTTCATTAACCTGACCCTTTATTAGGTAACAGTATTTCTAAAATGACAGCACATTCTTCATACATTGATTCTGCATTCTTCGACCCAGAATCAGATTTCCGATACACACACTATTTCCTTCAGAATGTTTCGATCCCAGACACATGTAACATTCCAAGACCAGAATTATTTTCCACCGTTGGATTAACTAACACCACATCTCGTATCTGCATTGGTTTAATTTTAAGGATTCAAAACCAGTATACATACTGGATCTCGATGGAGGAAGTTTCATTCAGAAAAACGGTTCGGCATTAGTGAATAACAACCGTCACACTGGAACCCATGCTCTAAATGAGACAGTCAACTGGGGTAAGGGAACCCAGGTCCGAATGAACCCGAGGACGACTGATAGTAGTCGCAAGGAGAAACGGCGATGAACACACGGCTATTGTCATCACCTGCGAGTAGAGCTGAAGGAGGAACAAATTTTCGTACCCTCCGATCAAAAATAATCCCGCCACAACCTTTAATCGTACCAGGGCTCGTGATCAAAACCGCCAGTAACATTACCGCAGATACATATAGTACGACATGGCATTTACCATCAAGAAGGGAGCATAGTGAATCTGACTACAGCACTGATCGATATTATTCACAGAGACGAACATATAGAAGCACAATATAACCAAATCACGTCACCTTCATCTAAAAAGAAGTGCTCAGTACAGCAGAATGAACAGAGAGGGCCATAAATTCATATTGACATACTATGAAGCAGACCCAAGTACGAAAAAATGTACTTAGAAGAAAAAGCAGTAACATGCCACAAAGGGTTTCGAGGACGATCTATGCCACCCCAGGACGTTTTTCCTGATAAAAGTAGTGATCAAGATAGCAGAAACGACGATTATTATTATAGAAAAATATAGCAGCAAAAACCATTCAGTACAGACTATTACAAATCTCCAAGACACGAAGACACCCCAGGAAGATCATATGCATACGAGAAGCGTGGATTGGATCTCAGTGATTTAATGAGAGTATTCATAGGGGAAAGGAAATTCCCCAAGAATTGTGTTGAAGATTTGGATACTTGCATCAATATCTTCAACACCCGTACCTCAATGTGACAGATCACTCCAGTTCAGAAGATTAAATCGATTCCGGTGATGCTAACCGATAATGATCTCAACTATCATGCCACCCACGCTCCACGCTGCAACAATTTCGACAAGGCCATTACCATGCTTCGCAAGTGGTACAACAGAAACGACTAGAAGACTCGCTTATGTGCGAAATTTAAATCTATGTCACTCTCACAAGCCATGACAGAATGTCCAACGGAGAGCGAGATGAACGTGTTCCGGAGGTTAGTTTCCAAACTTATGAATCTACAGGAACAGCTCGAAAGCAGCTATAGTAATGACCAATTCCTTCTCGACCGAATAATTACTACCATCAACGTCCCTTCAATCCAATAAAAACTGCGTGATCAGATGCATTAAAATTGCCACCAGTCTGTGAACCTAATAGCAAATCAGCTAAGTGATAAACCCCGCACAGCAGGAAGCAAGTCGGTATGCATGATCGACTAGACGGAAGACGCCGTCAAGCACTCACTTGGTAAACCTTACGAAGGGAACTTGGTGAAGCCCATAAAACACGCTTGGGCCAACCGCAAGCAAGATTTCAAAAACAATAACCAAAGGCGATTCAGCTATTTTTGGACAAGAGTAGAGAAGGATTGCTTCATCTGAGGCGAAAATCACAGAACGAATACGCGACATCGAGTTCACTACCGCCATTAATAGACTCAAAAGCTCTCACCGGAATACAATGCTAATAGTTGAAGACATGGCGTTCTTGATGTAAATTGAATACGATAATAACTAATAGCGGAACAAGAAAAGGATGACAATGTCAGATATATTGAGTACGAAGAAACAAACATAGGAACAGGTTTTGCGTGCATGACCAGGGAGGATGCATTAGAGGTTGAAAGAACATTATCCAACCATGAATTCATACACCTATCCACCTATGAAACAGACCTGTCTTTGTACTTACAAACAATAAACAACCAGCTGAATAACGGCAAAGATACCGCGTTCAAAGACGTAACGATTGACAGAGCTGCCAACCGAAAGTACGTCATGAGAAAGACACAATACCAGAATTACTTCTTCATCTATCGATGGACATCCGATACCATTCCTTATGCTCTGTATGCAGAATTGGAACTCAGAATTATCCACTGCGGTTTTGGCCATCCATAGATAAAAGCACCACATTACTTGGAAAAGACGCCGTTTTGAGCGGCAGGATACTAAAGGAACTCATCAAAATATCGGAAGACTCCAAAATTTTCCAGGCAAACTTCACAACCCCCGGCGATTCAGACTGACGACGTCTGTATCTTTCAAAATCAAAGTGATCCCAAAAACGTTCCCAAATGAAAATTTCTCGAAAAACATTTTGATACCACGAAATATACATTGCACAAGTCAAATAATACTAATATTCTTTTGAGGGAATTTGGTAATTCCACTTCATGAAAATTTCGGAATATTTAGAGTATAAGGTAATTTGGATTCCTCAAAACATATTTGTATTATCCAAAAAACATCAAAAAGAGAATGTTTGGAATATTTGGGAAATGTTAAATTTGGATTCCCCAAAAGTCATTTCAAAGTTTCAAAACTGAAATTGAATTTTGTTTCAATGGTTTTGGTAATCTTTTGAATCGACTTGGGCATTATTTCAAATTTAAAAATAGAGCATGAAGGTTAGGTTCATTTTTCAAGTATATTTTTTTCAAATTTGTTTTCTCATTTTCGAAACCAGTTTGATATTTCCCAAAAAGCACCCAATTTTATTTTAGATAATATTTGAGATATTTTATGTTGACTTCCAAGACACGGGAGCCAAATATTCTTTGACAGATTTCAAGAAGAGCCCTATTTTGAATATAATTTGATAATAATTTAGTGGATCTCCAAAAGACGAGAGCCAAATAATATCTGAAATATCTCGAAAAGCTGCGAACAACATTTTCAATACATTTTGTTTTTTTTTCATGGAGCACCGAGATTCTGGAGCAAAACATGTTTTCATATATTCCGAAATGAACCCCATGGAACTTTGGAATGGTTCTTGATAATTTCTGTATGACCTTGCGATGTGGGGTACCCAAATATTTTTCGGGATTTTCTAAAAATTAAATATTCCTTTTGGTAAATACTACTATACGACTCCATTCCATGATGGATCCTATCTTGAAATTCCCTGTATTCAATAAATTAGGTTAATAAGAAGTTTGAAATTTCAAAAATTTGACAGCGCAAATTAGTTCTGACTCCCGATAGGAAATAACAATTTCAGCTATCTTCATATAAATTTCCCCGAGAAATAGTATTTGGTGGGTAAATTAGTACCTTGAAGACAGTGCCTCATGAATATTGAGCTTAACTTCTCAAGGATTTATTGCTCTTTTTCGTGAAGAACACAACATGGTGTCGACACGCTTGTTATGAAAAGTCATTCTTCTGGTTCTGTGGATCGTCCTTTCAAGAAATGAAAAACTTCAAGTACTAATCGTACACTAACTGTTGCACGAGCTATGTCCGGCATTGGAACCAGTCTTTCCATGGACCGCGTAACCAACGCAATGTTCACCGAACCTCCTGACCCTGAGTACTTTTCTGGAGCTAGAGATAACTACGATACATTAAGAGATGAAATAATCTCTGAAAATCTTATAGATGGTCGATCATCTTTTGAACAAGGAGCACATGATGCCTCGTTTCCATCGTTTGATGCTCTTTCTCCAATGCTTTTTATATTAGGAAGGGACGCAGGGGATAAGCAGTGTAATGAGGCACTTAATGTAATAAGAGACAACATATGTAGTATCGGAGAATTTGTGGAAACGTCTCAGGATATGGAGAGTATTCGTCAATATCGGGAAAAGCTAGCATTCATAAAACTTGATAATTATGGATTCAATCTGGAAACACGGAAGTCTAAAATAGGAGTGTAATATAATTTGTATTCCAGAGATCCGGTAAACGTTTTACAATCTCAGATAGAAATGACTCTTAAAGAGGGACTAATTACAGAACCATCACGAAATATATTAGTTCTAACCCACTCGATGAATTCAGATATAGGAGTTGAGGACATTCCAAGAGCCAAACTGTACATTCAGAAATGCACGTGTAGAGGAATATCATGGAAAAAGGAATCTAGAGATGGAGAGCAATCTTTCATTGGTCTTTTACAAGTGTATAGTGATAAATCTCAAACATCATTAAATGCATCTGCTTTGACATTTTATCCTATGCACTTATCGTCCCAAAACTTTAACGAGGAATGGAGGAAGAAGCACATTACATCAGGAAATACAGTGGTGGCATTTCTTCCCGTTTCATTTGAATTCAATACTCCAGATAAAAATGATGGGACTTCTTCCACTATCATAGACATCACAAGAAATATTATGAAAGAGGAAGGGCGCGTGGGTATGCTTCATACTCTTCACGAAAGCGTTGAAGCGTTTTTTCAACCAATATAGAATTTATCTTTGGAAGGAGTGGTGATCAGAACTTTTGAAGGAAAGAAACTTCATTTTCATCTACTCACAACGTTGTATGAATTGTTATGTGATATGTAATGTCGTATTTGTATTGGGTATTCTAAAGTGTTGTTTGTGTTGTCCCTACCACGATCCACGCCTGGATGCAACGGTGTTTGAAATTGTTATTAGTACAGAAATGTGGACATGCTTTACATATCGTTCATACATATCCAATAAGATTAAAGCCGCGAATACAGGTTTTGATGATGGTGTTGAATTTCTACTTCTCCTCGTTGTCTTCATGTCCCATCGGTGGTATCAAGTCCATTATTAACACCATTATTACCCTTACTGAGACCAGGTGCTATTGGTGATGATGGCTGTGTCGGACTGGATGCATGTCCATTGCCACCAGAAGAAAGGTCTACATTTGTTTCCTGATCATTAAAGAGGAGATCTCTTGCTTTGATTGTTGGAGATGTTTTCAAGAAAGTACGATTTTCTTGTTCTGTACTGTAATGGAAACTTGCAGTACAGTGAATACTATCATGACATTTGTCCAATCAAACCTCACTGTCAGGGAAAGGAAAGTAATTTTCGCGAAAGTACGATGTTGTTGCTCTGTACTGTAATGGATAGTTACAGTACAGTGAATAGTGT